>WOVY01014990.1:0-204337 GCA_013436015.1 Rhipicephalus annulatus | reverse complement strand
TTGTTCGTTCATTAGAATGTGCTAATGTGCAAGTATTTGCCACTATCTCGCGCTTTTATTTCATATCAAATCTCATAGAAAATGATGCAGAACACGGAAACAGGGACTATTTTTTTTCAATCTGTTCTTTTATAGAGATGCAGCGGAAGAAGCCCAAGACGCGGTGGCTGTGGTGACTGATGAGGGCGGCTCTAGAAAAGCGAGAAGTGTTGAAACACGTAGAAGACACTGCTATTTCTCCTTCTGCTGATCCCTGTCTTCCTCTGCAAGAACCATCCAAGTCTAGCTGCTGATAAACACTTCCTTGCATTGAATTCGGATTTTCTTCGATTGCGTGCGTTAATTTGTAATTGGCTCGACGAGAACACCCGCCGACTCTGACCACTGTTTTGAATTTGCGACCGTATGTCACGATGCTCGCGCTGCCAAAGTTCAGGTTACTGTGAAGCGGAAAGAAGTTCCATATTTGCCGGGGTGAATGAATCGACCTGAGACCGACCAGACTCGCTGTACTTCGCACCCGCTCGAGTGGTGAATGAAGCTTACCTAAGCGGCAAAGCATTGTATTGGTGACCCATGCAAATCGTGGTAGATTGCCGGTACGAATGCCTGCTCTAGAAAGATGCCTGCCACATGAGAAGAAAAACAGCTGCCACACCCTTTCTCTCCTTCATTTTAGAATGTTCTCGGTGGCTAGCGTCACCTGTGGCGGATGGTGCAACAACGCAACACTTTGCATACCCTCCAAACAGTGGTGTACAGTTGCAGGTCTCGAACAACTCTGGACTGACGCGCCCCTATGGGCCGCATATGAAAAACGCCTAGCTGGTACCGTCCGCCGCCGTGATGATAGTGTCGGTCGCAAGCGCCACCGCACGGCGCTTGTTTAAAACTGAAGGCAGGCCAACTCCACTGGGAGCGCGAGCCATTCCTCAGGCATTTTTCCAGAGGAGGCGTTGTTTGTACATGTATCTGTACGCTGAATTCGAAAGGACCTTTCTGTTTATCAAAATTATGTGTTACTTTTATGCCATGTGCCATATGTGCATGCGCACTGGAGGACGCAGGGAGGCTGGCCCCCGCTTCGTCACCTAAAAAGAGGGGAGGCTCTACGTCAGCGTATACATTGACCTAATGTGGACGGGGACGCTGTGACTCGGGGAGAGCGGTGCAAAGTCAGCCCATACAATAACATAATAGGGACGGGAGCCCTGCGATGAAACTTCACCCCCATCCCTCTGAAAGGGAGCCTTGCACGTGCCTATGCTATGTGCTACAAAGCCTTTCGGGCAATCCCCCTTGGCAGAGTAGAATGGCGTATGAGATTGTTTGCGAAAGTGTGGGGCGTACATTTGTGGCCGTGGGGATGGAATTGCAATAAAGTCTATAAATGTATGTATCACAACACTTAAGCTAGCATATCCACACGTAATGAGTTTTTTCAGACACTAAGTGGGTATATTATTCTTATTCGCGGCCTATTCTTCCCTAGCAATTGCACAAAGTACATTCTATCGTCATATGCGCGACGAACACTTACGAAATAGGTGGCGTCTGATGAAGTATTTCGAAGACACACCAAAAGATGCTATACGGTAAACCAAGACTGAGTTGCGTGCATCATAAGTTGAAAACAACAAGACAAAACAGTTACGCGCAGTGGAAATGGGGCATACCCTTTCTGCTACTCTCCGCTGATCAACTAAAAATTCATAAGAGAACACACGAGGTACAAATACATCATACTATTTGGGGAAGGCATAACTGATCATTTAAAATGCAGTCATGAACTATTGGGCGTCACGCAACGCAATGTTATAAAACTGGTCCGAATAATAAATAAAACTGCCCTGGTTGACCACCTGTAGGCAGTGCTCTTGCTGAAAGCATTTACCGAGTTTGTCATCAGAAGACATAGGGCCGAATATCCAGGATACCGTACACTAACGACTTTAGTTAGCCCTGTGACAGGGCACTAACGAATTGCCACTTGATGTATTACTAGGCTCAATTTATGCTTTACTAACCTTTGACCAGAACATGTTACATAATTCTCTCTCTTTTCGTGACGTACGGAGTCGCACATATTTTACACATTGACTAATGTAAGCTTCACTGTTCAAGGGAAGTTTGTAGAAGTTATAAACTTTACTTGCTGTCGTAAGTAGGCCACAGATTACAAGCTCTGTCCTCTAAGTTGAAGTGTGTCTATAAAGTGGCCACGATACTCTCAAGCTGCTTACAAACATGTCGTTCTCTGGCCACCTCAAGATTGCTTATATTGTAACAAATAGATTCACTGCAATAAAATTTCATTCAATTCAATACTGCTGTAACAGTGGGTTGTTGCGGCAGAATTTTTTTCAGCTCCTAATCCCATTGACGCATTGTCCAAAAACGTGGAAGCTATCTAAAAAATTTCCGAGAGTATACTAACGTGCTTATGTTAGCTATTAAAGTATATTTTTGGGTCTGTCACATTTTTATCACTGCTTCAATTCAGGATCTCAAGTAACTTGCGTGCTCACTACATTACTTTTTGTCTATGAGCGTCTATACTCGCCAATAAATGGCAAATTTAATTCGTGTCTGCTTTAAAACAAAAGTGTCTATCGCGAGAACATTAATGAGAATTTTTTTTCAATGTACCAGTAGTTAAGACAAAAAGCATAACTTTTTCTGTTGTGCAATTCTATTACATTTTTTTTGCTACCGTCCCAACTTTGCGATAAATAATTGTACAGGCAGAAAGTCTCGATTGTTTCAAGAAGGCACAGCACACTCTTCTGAACACCGAGGAAACGTTTTTACAAAGGCCGACTTCTTTTAAAAGAACAACGCGAATGTCTTTAACGAGCTGGGAATTAAACGATGTCATTATATAGAGCGTGGATTTGTTGAGTTTTTACGCAAGGTGGAAAATCATTCCGAAGGAGCATTTTCAGACGTCTTTTGTTAGTTGCGAAAGGGGGCCACTCAAATTTTTTCGCCGCTCCCATTTTTCAGAACACAATAGAACTCCGCCCACTTATTCAAAAAAGACGATTACCAACCAAATCCTTCTTTTTGCAGTTAAAAAATTTTGCGAATTCGATCAATTGCAGCGCACCCATTATTATAGTGTTGATCTGCGTTCAAGTGGTTAGACCAAACTGGATGTGCCTTCTTGTGTGTTTCTAAATATGCGACGAGAATAGAACAACGAAAAGAGGGTTTCGGTTGCTTGAAATATGACACGCATTGTCAAGTTTAGTTGAAAAAAAAAAGCAACAGCATTGCGTGCATGCATCTGCAAATGCTCGAAGACAGCTGCGAACTCGCAGATTGGGATTTCGAGCAAGAAGCACTTTGTCAGGAACGGAAAGCGATGTCAGCCGAGCGCGGCTGCCATTCTCAAACGCCACAACAAAGCCGTTCTCGGATAAGTGTCTTTCTCGCCTGTGAATGACGCATGTTGCAAGTGGGTCGGAAGTGTGTAGATGTGCTGAAGTATGGGGAAAAACGAAGAAGAATAAAACTAGAGCGCCACGTTTTGTGGCGTCCCCATAAATCGCTCACTCGCCACCGCTTCACGCCTGTTGCGTTATTTGGAGACGACTTGCTCTAAACGACGCATTTTTACATTCACCACGCCATAGGTGCGCACATAAAGAGGGGGCGGAGGGGGTGGCCACCCCTCTAGACACCTAATCAGGGGAGGGGGACTTTCTAGCCCTAAACAGTGAATACTAGGGAGAGGGGTGCTGCGACTCGCGAAGGGGGGGGGGGTAAGGAAAGTCGGGCTTCATACGTTTGACATGTTAGAGGAGGACGCTGCGACGTACCTTCACCACTTTGAAAAATAACCATGTGAATGCTTACGACCACCGCGATAGCTGCCGTCTCTCTAGTGTAGGAAAAAAGAACAAAAACCTATTGTAAGAGAGTGCTAATCTCTTGCGTTATTATAGCCGGATTCATGCGTTGAAATATTTGGCCAGAGGAAAATGAGCTGCATACTCCTGTCTTTCCTTTCTTGCTATACACGTCTTAGCTATAGCCCCTAAATTTTCGTGAGCCCGTGAAAAAATTGCTTATTTAACAGTGTTTCGCTTGACTGCGCGAAAAAGAATAGGTGTGTGTAAATGTTCGTGTTTAAGTGTGCGTATTGCCAAATTGACTTCCGAAAGCTGAGGCCTCCAGTCATCGACAAGCGAGCCCTCTTCCCCCCACTGCGATGTCCAGCAAAAACCACGATGCCCTGACCTTTCATGTGGGCCCTTGGTCTTGCTGGTTTTCAACCCTGCGAAAATTGTGACACTGGTTGTCACGTGCTAAAATTTGGCAAAGATACAGCCGAAACTTCCCAACTACCCGTTAAAAAGCTTGGAATTGTCTTGTTGCCGCACAAGATTTTCTGACACGAGGAAAATGCCTGGTAAAATTTTGATATTCTGGCTAGTACAAGGAACTGACTCCAGCACTTTCTTCCGTGCATCCTAAATACCTGTTAAAGCAGAGCGATTCTGCTTAACAGGAATATCATACTGGTGCCAGCATTGTGCCTCAAAAATGTCAGTTCTTAGTTATAAAAGTACGAAACATCAAGTACACTACATCATGCTAAGTGGCAAGACTTCATTAACATTTGTTTACTGAAAACAGGTTCAGTGGCTAAAACTGTTTAATGAATAAACTGTTACATGTATCCGATGTCTGTTCAATATAGGCATGCAATTTCGGGAATTTATTTTCATGGTATGGCTGAATTTCTCATTGGCTCCCGCAGAAAACTGGGAGCTGCGAAAATATTGAGGTTCTGGAGTACGCCACCGTCCATACCTTGCGATACTATTAGAAAAATAATCTCAGTGATGCTAATGAATAACTGTATATTCTATATGCCGCGTGATGACCATGAGTGTAGCTGGTATTGACGCAGTGCAACCATAAACATACACGGACATATAGATATAAGCAGGTTGGAAAAAAACTGCTGTGGTTGTTCCGATTGGAAGGAATATCGTGAGTGTAATGCCTATTTTTTTTTGCTTTAGCGTTCCACACTCTTAACTGCTTCCCAGAACAAAGGAGTTTTTAAAATGTGTACAAGAAATCGTTCTGAATTGCTTGAATTCTGCTGTTGTCCAACTTTCTTGTGGGAAAGTTCTGAAGATATGGCTTTTATATGTTCATTTCAGGATTTACGAGGCGTCGTGGACCACCTTGACCACCTGCAATATATCGTTCAGAGAAGGTTTGTCTAGACAACATGCTGAAGCGGTCAATGTCTCACTCATGTCGTGCCAAAAAAGCCCAAGGCTTGCAAAACTCAACGAAAAGACCGACTAAGATACTACAAATTCTATTACTACTATGGCCTCTAACATCAAAAGGTCAACAATGTACTGCTTTGAAATAAATGCATAGTTGCTTACCAATACAGCCGGTATATTCAGCTTTTTCTTATGTATCGTGGTACCCTCCTCACTCTGACTGCACATGGGCCGATACGTACTTATTAGGGATGAAGCTTCTCTGAGTCTAACCTTGTCATGCGTCAGGCATAACTCGCGGTATCTGCCGAAGAGTATAACAGATGGCGCTATCTCATCACCAATTCTCGCCTCATTTTTAGATGGCATTGCTCCAATAGAGTTGTGTGCCATAGTACGGACGGACGCACATACGGACACGCGGAAGCACGAATGAGCAAACGGACGCGCACATGAACAGATGGTTGCACGGACGCAAGACTGGACGGGAGCATGAACGGATGGACGGATGGACCAACAGAAGATTGGGCGGACAGATGGGTGGACAGATGGACGCAAGGACGAACCAACTGACCGAAGCACAGATGGACGCACAGACAACCACACGGACCACATGGACCACACGGACCACACGCTTCACCCCGCTCATCATAAATCAGTCTGTGGTTATGCGGCGATTCTTCATATTCTTTAGACGTTTCAAGTTCACTTGGAATGATGTCCTAGAAACAACATATCTCATAAGCGCCGGCCCGAAGGTACGTCTACAACTGCACAATACTAAAGGGCTTAATTCGTATCGTTGATTGTTGTATTTTGACTTAATGCCCACTCTGTTCAATATTTTTAGTTCGTTATTTCAACAGAGGAGGAGATCTCGACGGCGAAAGGGATTGTCTTTCGCAGTGAGGCTTATTTGCTGACGCAGACAAATGAAAACTACCTGTAAATTCTTCAACTTTGCATCATTCAGCAATGCCCTCCATTACTAAAAATATTACGTTAGCTTCACAAAAAGTTAACTACTGCCCTTTAGACTTGGGCAGATATTTCATCAAGAAAAGCAGCGATAATAAACGATGTGAGCCCTTACTATTATCCTACAGTTGACAGAAGTCGTGAGAACAGATGGTTACAAAAAAAAAAAACGTGACTGATCTCTCTATTTATAAATCGGTGTAACACGAAAGTGAAACGCGTCCTCACAGAGAAATTTGAGCGTTTTTCGTGCATTGTTTCGCCGCAAGGGAGCAGGAATGAATGCTACAGCAACAAATCGCAAGGTCACGTGAAGAATGGTAACCAGCTCAAAACTTGCAGCGCGCACCTCAAGCAGAAAGCACGCACGAAATTAGCATACACAGGGCAAGCGCGGACTAACAACTCTCAAAGCTCGACACTTGAAGCGCGCTGTTCTAGCAGCAAAAAGCACCAAACGAGCGCACAAGTACACACAGGACAAGTGCGATCAACTGTCGCAATTATTCCTGCGTCGGGTGTCAGCAGCGCATTTTTCTGTAAACGCGGCCGTCACAGCGTGTGAAGTGACCTTGGCCCTCTCCTGAATGACGAGTGTGACAAGCGCGCGCGCGCTGGTTAAACCACGCTCCGTGGAGGTGGTGCTTGTGGAGGCCTTGAGAGCGTGCTCGAAGCGAGCCTGTCGCGCCATTTCGCCTATGATAACGAAAACGCGCTAAAGTTTCGAAGTTCTGAGGATCGTGAAATGGTATATGGTGTATATAAATGGCTTGCCATTAGCCACACTGACAACGTACGTCTCTTGTCTCAGTGGGTAGCCCAGTGCGCTGCAGTTTGTGAGGTCGCTGGTTCGACTTCCCACGTCAGGTCCCTTCATTGTCGTTTTATGGGCGAAGTTCCTTAAGACGTGCGTCGTACGTCTAGTGTCGTCGTAGTAGCCAGTTGAATTGTATTGCATGTCAATGAAACGGCGTCCTAACATATCCTCGGAGGGAATTGTGATAAGTGGGCCGAAGCATGTATCAGTCCATCCGTGCGTGCGTGCGTGCGTGCGTGCGTCCGTTCGTCCGTACGATCAAGGGACGCCACAAGTCGTCCGTCTTCTCCAACAACAATAAAAGTTGATTTGTGTTCCACAAAAAGTGTTTCTCAAGTCTTCAATTTGATGATCAACTAGAGAGATTAGCCTCCCTGCGGAGAGCTTCGACCGCTCGTCATCATTCACCTCGTGAATACGCTGCGATTTTTTTCTTTGCAATATATTACCTTTTATTTTACAACGTCATATCTCTGACAGAAGTACGTCAGCAGAGCCGCGGCGGACCCCGGCTTAAAACACTTTCATGTTAAAGTACTGCAGAACTTTCTTGTCTGTGTTATATTGTGCGACTTTCCAAGAAAGTGTGCTGAGAACCTAACTATCCCGTAACGAAGTGATCCAAAAGTATCAATAAAGAGAAATCACTGCATTCCAAGGAACGTATATAAATTCACAACCCAAAGCACTTGTCAATCACGTTTACGCAGGTTCCCACATTAGGGTATATTTAACATTTTATAGGCATTTTCAGTAGTAAGACATTAAAGACTCAGCCAACTTACTTGCTTCAAGCAGGTTTTTACCTCTTAAAATTTCCATACCCTCGGGCTCCCTGGAAGGGGCTGGGAGAGAGGTCAATGTGTTTAGATAACGAAGCATACGATGAAATTTGTAAACGCTATACTCAGTGGCCGAGCAAGTGTTAGGCACTTCAGGCCCGTGTGACCCTACAACCCCGATATTTTATTCGCCATGGCACACAGAGCAAAAATGATAATTTAAAGGTGGTCCTCTCCTCCCTAAGACCAAGATGGTTCCCCCCTCCCACAGAAAAAAAGTTCCGCTTATGCCCCTGCCTATACTCTACAATACTCTTCTAGCAATATCTCTTTAAACACACACACACACACACACACACACACACACACACACACACACATATATACACACACACACACACACTCGTATATATATATATATATATATATATATATATATATATATATATATATATATATATGAGATTTAACAGACAATGATGCCAAGAATTGTATAGGGGAAGTTATTAGAACAAATGGAATGTAAATAAGAAGAAAGAAAAGTGGGTGAAAAATAACCAGCCGTGAGGAGGAATCGAACCAACGCGTTCGATGAGGTTTATATATATATATATATATATATATATATATATATATATATATATATATATATATATATATATATGGGTGATTTCACGGGAGATCGACACGGGTCCAAAAGTTGATATTTTAGATTTCATTGAGTATTTTATATTTCGTGCACCTCTCACCAGGTAGCCCGAATGTCAACTTTGTTCTATTATTAACGGCATAAATTACGAAAAAAAATATCGAACTTCACCAACACGGAGGCACCAATTTCGTCACCTGTCATTTTCGAAAATTGCAGATGCTATAAAAAGACAAATATTTTTGTTTCAAGGAACATATTTTTTACCTGAAATGCATGCCTAATGAAGAATGAATTCGTGCGGTTACAAGTTTGTAGACCTTAAGAAAATAGCTTTTAACATTGTCTAATTTTGCGACAGTTTAAAATAAGTTACGTATTCCCCATTTTTTTTCTCCGAAAGTATTGCAAGCAGCGTTTTCAAACTTGACGCGTTTTAAGGATATAGTGTGTTCATTAGGTACGTAAATTATTGCTGCTGTAGGGCAAATGTAAACTTTTATATATTGCCTCAAAGTTCTCATATTGGCAAAAAAGTACTCCACTGAAATTTGAATAATAAAAAAACGCCCGATAATAATAAAAAACCCCGATAATAATAAAAAACCTTCGATTTTTCTTAAAATCTCGTAAATAGACAACCGAAGGCCATCATACAGTAATATAGCAAAACGTGTTGCATTATTTTATTTTTAGTGACAATATTCGTGGTACAAATCAGAGCTTTTAGAGAATGCGCTGATAAGTTGAGAAATCTAGAAATCGGAACGGAAAAGCGGCAATGAGCTTCAAACGCGAGTAAACGTGACCGCATTTGGTGAAGAAAGGCTGTTTTAGCAGATAGGAGTAACTATTTTGAACACGGTATTCTACAGTATCTGAATTCACTCTTATACGTAGAGCACTGAGACTTCTGATATGTGGTGCCTCTCCATTACTGACATACAGATGGAGCTGCTGTGATGGCCACGTGTTTGCAACACGTTGGGTAAGAGAATTGAATGTTGAATGAGTTCAAAAACGATTCATAACAAATAGTTATCATTTGGGGCACGAAGACTGCCGCATTAGACTGAAGAATACGCTTTAGGGCAAGTTGTCATCCGTCGTCTGCTCTACCTATGAATGGCTGTGCGCCGCATCTCGGAGGCAATGCTTTTGACCATATGGTTCAAAGTAGGAGTAAAGATTACGCCTCCCGTAATTTTATCGACAAAAACATTGTGAAATTCATTTTAACGTACTATACTTCAGTTTTGCATACGCACTGTGGATACTTGCGCACAAGTATCCACAACAAAAGTTATACTATCAAATATCGCACTGCCTCTCAAACATGGCCATTTTCGACGCAAGTCGTTCAATATTCACAACGTGACAAAGCATGAAAACCGAGTATGAATGTGCCCGCAGGAAATAAGAAGTGAATGTCGACAAAGGTCGGGCTCCAAGTATGTCATCCTTCTGGTTCAGAGCAACCGACGCCCTGTGGTATCCTACGGCATAGTGATGCAGAGAACACATGACAAACGGAGCAACACGGAAACGAAATAACGCCAGCTTTACTGCATACCTCTAGAACGCCTGTGAACGAAAGATATGAGGTGGAGATCCGCGACCCATATATGCATAGACGGATCGCGGAGGAACGCTGATGACACTCAGAACAGCGAGGACCCAGAAAGGCTTTTGTCATAGTAATCAATCCCGAAGGTCCTGTCTGACAGGCGAAACGCCGTCTTTGCTATCTATAGATACTTCCCGCTATCGACTGACAACAATGCGACTAGATTGCGTAATCAAAAGCATCGTCAACGTCATATTGATCTCCAATGGCAGGCGAGCGGGCAAGTCACGTTGACGTACCCTTTCGGCATTACCATGGGGCTCACGCCCACAACAGCAAAAAAAAAAAAAGCATGACAGGTAGTTTCTGTTCCTTCAGCCCCAGTAACAGCAACAAAAATTGCAGAAAACAGGAAATCAGCGCTAGACAAAACAGTAACCAAGTGACTCCATTCGACAAGCTCGTCAAACGCACTGGGTCCCGCCCCTGCGCCCAAGCTGGGCGTCGATGCATCGTTCTGTTAGCGAATGGCAGTCTGCCAAAAAGCAGAAACATTGAAGAAAGAAAGTATAAAAAAAACTTTCCTGCAACGTGACCGGCTCGCTTTTCCCGGATTGCGACACTGACAGGCTCGGCAGTTATGCTCTTTTGTCGTGTCACCATACTCCATATAGGCCGTCGTAGAGTGATAGATTGCGCGACTAAGTAGAAGGCTCAACTTTCAGCAATCACGAGGAGGCTTTGGATCGTTGACCAGCCCGGTGTTAGCTGGTATATTCGGAATTGGTTACGCTTCTAGCAAAAGCCATGGGGATTTTTAGTCGTGTATTAGCGCGTGCTGCCCTTCTAAGAGGATACTCAGCTAAATGTTACATTGTCACTCTCTAGCTAGTTGTTTCCACACAGTGAAGTGAGCTTAACGTAACCATTTTTTGTGCATCCGAGTGTCTATTCCCGCATACAACAAGAATTTGTTGTCTGTGGTACTTCGAGAATCCTTGACGAAGTAATCTGAGTGCTTATATTGTTCCAAAGGTTCATGACTTTCTGCTTAATGTTGCAAAGGCAATGTGCCGCAGAAGGCTTTGTTTCTTTTTCAACTACTGAGGAAGCTCTTTCTTTGTCAAATACCCTTGTTAGAGGCTCTATTTTACGACTTTTTTCTCTCTGACAGGAATGCGAGTCGAAAAAGGGAAGCTGCCTCTGGTCGGTCATTGTGTGCATCGCACCCCAAGTAAGCGTGCCACCACATCATGGAGCCTTTGGGACTACAGAGGACCGAAACTTTATTAGCGCATCGAGGCTATTTTGCGAGATTGTTTTGTTTTCACAAACTACTGCAGTTTTGTTGCAAGACAAGATTCACGCGACCACGTAAACTCGCGTCGACAATGGATATCTTAGGTTTGTCAAACTGGTCCGTATAAGCCCTTTTTCCCATTTGAGGAAAATGGTGGTCTTCCACGCGTTCCGCGTTACTGCCGAAGAAAAATCCCATTGAAGCAGCACCACAGGATCTGTTTGGTGTGAGTGGACTCAGGGTCACCAGTGCACTTGACCACCGGAGACCAGGCAAGCAGCCAAGGGGTATGATATCATTTTTCATTATTTGTACTTGTGAATCGGTACATTATGCAAACGCAAGTTGTGTTAGTTAAATAAACTCCCAATGAGGGATCGCAGACATCATCCTGTCGACCTGTCATCGCTTGACTGTGCGGAATTGCTGCCACACTTCTTCGTATCCCTGACCTTTAGATACGTCTAGCTTAAACGAACCCGAAGTTTTGCTACAGTACAAAAATTTTTTCAGCTTTCTTTCAATGTGAAGCATTTCTTTGCGTACAGCAAGTTATTTCGGCATCTATCTATCTATCTATCTATCTATCTATCTATCTATCTATCTATCTATCTATCTATCTATCTATCTATCTATCTATCTATCTATCTATCTATCTATCTATCTATCTATCTATCTATCTATCTATCTATCTATCTATCTATCTATCTATCTATCTATCTATCTATCTATCTATCTATCTATCTAGCCGCCTACGTCTGGGCGTTCTCATGTTTCCTCACCACTCAACTTGGGGCAAACCAAATTTAGTATGTGCAGGTAAGGTGGTTCGACGAATACGACTCGCTGATCATGACATGAATAATATCACAATCCCGCTGCACACGCGTCCAACAGTTGCTGCCTGAAAGGGGCACCTACCCGCAGGTGGGTATGTGCCACTGACATGCAGGTATGTGCCACAGGTGATTGAGAATTCATATCTACAGAGTATGGGCGAGAACACAGATGGGCAATTTTAACGCGTGTACGTTAAGCAAGAGCTGACATTCACTTCATTGACCCGACAAACGTAAACAAAAAAAATGGCAGATCCCACGTACAGTGCGAATCGATGATATGCGAAGCACGAATGAGGAAGGTTGATGTGCCACTTTCAAATCACCACAATGTTACTAGCTGGAAGTAAATTATGCCTTACACGAGTTCCACGTCATGATTATCATGTTTCGATGTGTCCTTTACCTCCGTCATCTATTCAGGTCACGTGATGCCAGAGTTAGTATATGTGGAGTTCACGAAGCGACCGCGAGCACGCTATGAGCGTGATAGGTTGTCATGTTCTTACATGACACGCGTGTGATGATTATCATGTTTGCACCAGTCATATACATTCGTCATCCATCGACGTCACGTAACACCAATTTGGTATATGTGGAGCTAGCCAAATGGCCTCGAGCGCATCATGAAGGGCCCAATATACTCCAACGTAACGTTGACAGCAACGCAACGTTAGCGAAATGCGAGCACTCTATAGTCTGACGCCAAGCGTGACCGGCGCGACCAGCGTCCGTTGGCGTGGCCCGACGGCAACCGGCGCGAAATGCGAGATGCTGCATTTGGCGCCAATGCGTTACCATTACAGCACTGTGTCTGTCTCTTTTCGAGACGGAGGTATGCCGTACGCTCTGAAACGCGCATGTGTCAAAGCAACGCAGCGCACATCTGCGAGTATATGGCAGGATCAGCGCCTGGCGTTGCAACGCCGGCGTGACGCGACGAAGCGAACGCCCGCGAGCACGCGCACCGCGTAACTGCAAAAAGTAATGGCACCTTGACTGTGGCATGTAGCCATGTTCTCGCACGACGCGCATCTCGTGATTATTGAGTTGCACCAGTCACATACCTTGGTCATCCTTTGACGTCACGTAATACCAAGTTTGGCATGTGTGAAGCTAGTGAAACAGCCATGAGCGCATCATGAGTGTGGCATGTAGCCATGTTGTTACATGACACGCATCTCATGATTATCATGTATGCACCAGTCAGATACCTTCGTCATTCATTCACGTACCGTAGTACCAAATTTGGTATATGTAACGCAAGCAAAATGTCCGAGAGCGCACCATGAGCGTGGCATGTAGACATGTTGTTACATCACACGCATGTCATGATTTTCATGTTAGGGTCTGTCGCTTGTGTTCGCTATGCAATCATGTTATACCATACCAGTTTTGCAACATGTTATGTGAACGTAACCACCGCAAGAGCAGCAAGACCATGAATTGTAAATTATGACATTCATGACATACGTGTCACAATTTCCATGTTATGACTAGTCAAATATGCTCGACATATAATCATATAATGCCATACCAAGTTTGGTATTGATACCTATATTCAAACGGCCAGGAGAGCTAAAAGTCGTAGGCGGCTAGATATATAGATAGATACGCTCAATGTCGCCGAAGTTCGCTAAGAAATGCTTCGCATTTAGAAAAAAAAATATGTCAGCGTCCCAGCAGAAATCCAACCTCAGCATCCTGCGTGACATCGAAGTATTCTACCATGGAGCCACGCCACATTTCGCAACTTCTTTTTAAGTATACGGTAATTTTCGAGAAGCGTCATTTGGGGATGCAGTGATGGTTATTCAAATTTATAATATAATTACGCATGTACTCCAACGACGCAGCTCTCATGGCGGCTTAAGGTCAACTGTAGTACTGAATGCCCGGAAAGTGACTGGGAGTTTAAATCAACCAATGAACAACGCGAACAGAGATCCGTAATTTCATCTCGGGAGCGTTAAGACAAATCAGTGCGTCTCCTTGTAGTGAATGACGACGAGTGGGCGAAGCTAATTGTCCTAAGGTTCGTAACGTGTACGTTAAAGTCTGTTATAAGTACGTGGGTGGCTCTGTAGAAGAAACGCACTTCCCGCGTTCCCTCCATACAGCCACCCACGTCTTATAACTCGGATTCAGTAATTATGCCTGCTAGCGTCTTACTACTTTTATCGTACATGGCGCGTCCGTTTGATCGATCTCGCCTGTTGAGGACGCAGTTAAAATCATCAAGTAATACCAATTTTCTTTCCAAAGTGAAGTGCTCCTTTAGATTAAAAAAAAGTGAGCGTTCTTTGCAAATGGTTGGTGCATGAATACACAAAATGTACCACTGATATTCATTAAATACAAAATCACAGGAAACCAATCTACCAGACAGGCAAGAGAAAGTATCTTGCACTACCAGAACCGGTAACTTTTTAATGAACGAGACACAGTCTGCAAACGTGCCTATTGCTTGACTTACTATTGAGTAGTAACCCGCCGTAAACCTCAGCATCGTGCCCCGGGTCTCTTTATCACCGTCTCCTTTTATTTCTTGTACAGCTAGTACATCTGGATTATGATCCACGAGCAACCTGTAGACTTGGCTCTGTTTCGGCTTAGTGGCAAGACCTCGAACATTTAACGTCGCCACTCTAAGTTTCGCTACAAAAGCCATGTCTACACGGCGAAGAAGTTAGCCCGGGGCATGATGCTTACCTTCAGCGTCTAGCACGGAGCTAGACATTCTCGGAGCCTCCAGGTGAACCCGTGCCACTGGAGGACAATGATGGCCTGTTTTTGTGAGATATCAGGTTGGGACGCAGCCTTGTGCTACTGCATCCGAACGAAGTCGCCTTCAAAGGTGTCCCATCTTCATGCTTATCACTGGACACCTCGTTCCGTCCTGCAGACTGTTCGTGGGGTCCTTTGCTTGGCGCCCCACCATTGTGGTACTCTTGGTCGACACTGAAAGTTGTTCGGTTAATTCCACCGGCTTGGGCTCCTTCGATCGGGTGCTTGTGTATCCTTCCTCGGTTTGGCCAGCTGGCTCTTGAGTAACCTGACCAGGTGCCTTGTCAGCTTGTACTGTTAGTCCATCACCATCAGTTGGTGTGGCTGTACTTGTTGAAGCATCTCAGTTCACCACGTCACCTGCCCCATTCGCCACGTCTATCAGCCTCGATCGCGTCCATCAACAACTCTGCTGTGTCTTCACCTTCAGCTGGTCTGATAGCCAATGCGTATGTACGCATGCACTCATCTTCACTGTCGCCGAACCGCCAACAACGCGAGCATCAGGGTACCTTACACTCTCTTCTAATATGACCAGTACCATAGCAGCACCACCACGGAATTGGCCGACCAGGTGCAACCGCAAGTGGTAGTTCACCAGCAACCCTGATTTTATGCAGGAAATCTTCAACCTTCGCGCCACTCTTGAGATTAAGAAGCGCTGATCGTGTGGTTGACCCCTTGTCGTTGACTCCTAGAACACGCCAGTGCTCTCGGGCAACTCGTATGACCTTAAAAGCTGCCAATGCCAATCGCACGTCTTCACCGTTGACGCCATACAGCAAACCAATGAAGGTGCAGCCGCACCTGATGATCCTGGGGGAGTACGAATATGCAGCGTCACCCCTTGACTTTCAGCTCCTTCATGCCCAGAAAAAGTTTCGTAGTGCCCGCGTTGCTCATGGTGACAGCCCAGATATGATTTATCTGGTAGGCCCCTAGTGCCAACACCTCCGGCAGAAGTCCTGTAGAGCTGAGCGCGTCTCAAAATCATCTACTCTATACGGTCTGCCACGCACATGACCGTGTAAAAACACAGTGTCTTGCGCGACGCGTCCCTTGGGCAGTGATGGCAAAATAATCTGGTATCTGGCGTCTTGATCTTCGGTCATCCTGTTACCGCGGCTAGTCTGTGCCGCAAACACCGCTCCTACGCAGCACATGATCGTTGCGTCCAACGCGCGTGAGTGCCGACGAAAAAAAATTGGCAGCATATCCACGGAGTGAGTGATGGAGAGTGGGCGAAGCATTCGTCCGTCCATTCGTTCTTGCTTCCGTCCGTCTACGCATCCGTCTGTGTGACCGTCCATGCGTCCATCCGCCCGTCCATGCGTGCGTATATTGGTGCGTCCGTCAATGTGTTCGTCCATGCATCGGCCCAGCCCCCGTTCATGCGTCCATCTATGCATCTGTCTCTGTATCCGTTCGTCCATCTATTGAACACTCCAAGTACCACCATCTCACGTCTTTTCATCATATATTCCCCATATAGAAGCACCGCCATCCAGCGGAAATTCCAAGGACTAAACGAAACGTGGCACACGCACACTTTCTTACGGCTTGCGCTTCGGGTCTACTTCCCACCTTTAACCACCTCGAGTTCATGGTATATACTAGTTCATTGTATTCATGGCACTGCCGCTCAACGATCACTGAAACTTTCTAAAACTAAGGAGGTTACACCCAGCGAGTATAACGTAGCAACCCTTTCTTGTCAGATAATGCTCAATTTACAAGCCAATAGCTGCTAATTGGGATCGCAGCGTGCGCGTTAACTAATAGCCGAATGCTCATGTCTCTCATTTTCCATTAGCAGCCATAGGCATGTACATTAAACACTTTTTGATTGTTTAACAACGCACAGAAGAAATCTCTCACCGGCACCACCTTGGAGGTCTAAATGTTATACTTGTTATACACTACTACAGCCACGAGGGTCGAATGGGTGTCGCTATAAGGAGCTTCGCCCCTAAAATGATTAGGCACACCGGTGCTTGAGACTTGTTGGCAAACTTGGCTTAGCCAGGCTTGATGTCGGGTGAAGCCACCACGTTCACACGACTTCTAAAACGGTAAAAGAACAACCCGTCGTCGCACATAGCGTATAGCGCAACGAGTGTAACGTCCAATGCTCCAACCCAATAAAAAAGCTTGTTCTTGTTCCCCTATTGACTGTGGCGCATACCCACTTCAGCCATAATTCCTCATCATCTTCAGCCACTGCCTGAACAATTGGGGTGAAATTCCTTGCAAGTGTTTAGCGGATACCACGCTTCTCAGAAGAATGACGAAAACCAGCATAGCGAATGCCAGACTACTACAGAAAAACTTTTATGAGAAATGCCGTAGTGGGTATCAAGCAAGTGCGCTTGCCGAATTTATCCAATGAGTGTTTAGAAAAGGCTCTGAAAGGCCGCTCTTCTAGCTTTCGCCGTGACTGTACTGCACCTTCCGCGCAGGCCTTGTGTTTTTTCTCCCATGCACTCTGTTCTGTGAAGTAGTATATAGAACGAAATGAAGTAAGATGAAATGAAACTGCCTTTGCTACGGCCCAAGGTGTATAACCTGATATGTGACGGCATATTACCTCGTTTGGCTTGTATATGCCTGATTGCGGGAGTATCAAGGAATCAGAATTACGCATTAGTGGGGCGTTTCACCTAATGCGCTTTTCTACTCCAAGTAATGACATAGAATAAGATATCGAATGTCACCTCTTTAAGGCTGCATATTCTAAAAAAATAGCAAACCAATTGTGAAAATACTTTTTGTATGTTGAAAACTGGAAACAACTGGCTGCCATTTAAAATAACGACTTTAGCATGTTGAGCAGTCACGCCTCAGCATAGGCCTTCAATTCCCTTTCCAGATTTCTGTAAATACCTTGCGCAGTCGCTGTATATATGGAAAGGTTCACGTTGTGGTGGAGGAAAAATGCCGGAATTCCGTTAACTTGGATAAACGTAAAGGGTAAAAGGACGATAAAGAGCAAAACTATATTTTTTTGCGTATTAGTAAGGTAGCATTCCACAATCCGGAAAACACCACTGTGAATGCAACACGACGCTTGGTAAATGAGCAAACGTGCGAAAAGAAATTGGGGGTGGAGACGCCCCTTTGAGATTCTCACATGAAAGACCACGGCGTCATAGATTTTGAAGCCATCTGATGTGTGCTACGTAGCCCCTTTAATCGACAAAAATGAGGTACATTTTTTGCTGTGTTCTCATAGAACTAGCCCAGGAAGTGTCAGGATGCGTCATCTAACCAATGTAGTGAATTGCGAATATGTATATATATATATATATATATATATATATATATATATATATATATATATATATATATATATATATATATAAGGGGAACTTATTAGACCGAATGCTACTGTGACTGTGAAGAAAGAAAAGGGGGTGAAAACATAACTTGACATGGGCAGGAACCGAACCTGCGACCTTCGAATAAAGCGTTCGACGCTCTCTCTTTTTATATATATACGCTGTCCCAAGACCAGCCCAGCTTGACAGGATAGTGCAGACGGTGCTGGCGTTCACGCAAGGATGACGGCAAACACGTCGACTTGTGCTGTTATAGGAAGGTGTGGAAATTGCGGCTCCCCAGAGCGAACAGCGTGACGGCCCGGGCGTACGCCACTGCCTGAATTGCACTCCGAGGTTGCTGCAAAAGGGCGGCGTCGGACTCGTCTCCGAGTGACAGAGAAATTGCAACTTTATGTTCGCCGACCGTACGTCGGGCAAAGGCTAGGCTTAACGCCCGGCAGTATACGCCGAAACAAATAGAGCAGTGCGCAGGGGTCGGCGTGTGCCTTACGGCGCGCACCGAGTCTTTCTTGTTTTCGGCGTGGTCTCTTTATTGGCAAGCCCAGGGCGATATATTTCGTTTCAGCCCAATACGCGAGAAGTTTGGGCTATTACCAGCTCCCGTAGACGCCTCCAGGCAGATGGGTCGTTCTGCAGCGTGCGAAAAATCTGCGCTTCGAGATTTCAGGCCAAAGTCGCGAATCCAGGGAAGATAAAGAAGAACGGCCCTATTGCGTCAGCTGGCTCGCCCAAGTAGAACTTTGGGATCGTGAAGTGTACTCCGCTTCTCATGAGTTCTTTTGTCCTTATTTAGGCGGTTCGCGAAGTTATTCGATATTAACTCCACGGCTATGCCGTCGGACGGTACAGGAAGGTCTAGGTTTCCTTGCGGTCCAATACTTCCAACTTTCCCGCGATTGCACTGATCAAGCAGTCACAGGAACGTCTGAGTTTGCTGCTGTCTTTCCCGAAAGAGTCAATAATGACTACTCGCGAAGGTTTAAACGACTAACTCGCTAGGTTTGGGAGTGAGCTTCAACAGTATACTGTGGGCGAAGCTGTGCTCGTAAGCCTGTTTCAATATCGTCCTGCGCGCTCATATAACGTACTTATGAGCGCCTTATCACATCTTCGGTGATTCTGGAGCCTTCCTAAAGCAGCCCTGCAACACCTTGCCATGTATTATGACCTCGCTGTCAGAGTTCATCGCCTCGTGGGGCAAAAAAAAATTTTTCTAATCTCTGAAGTATGAGTGGAGTTACAGGAGATTGTTGCACGTTTCATGTGCGGCATCTCTCATTTCTTCGCGACAGGCCCACTCTGAGCAACAGGGGGGGAGAGGGGGGTGAACAAGGGTAACAATAGGCTAGGTATGAACATCAGCGCGCGTTATGACTGTGAGCAGTTTTTTAGAACGCGTGGTTCACTTTCAGAGTGATCACGAGCACGCTGGTATAATTTTACAGTGTTTACCGCAATTTCATGGAACATGCCATGGGTACATGGCACCATCTCGCTGTAGCCATGGTAACTATGCAGCTGACGGCACTCAGATTAACCATTGACGCATTTCGCTGCTCACTATGAGGTCGGACGAGTCAATGACATCATTTGTAGAGGGAAGAGCCACAAATCTCTAGGTGACTTCTACACATATTTGTTAATTTGCCACCACGTGCTACCTTATAGTGATTCCCTAACAACTTCACAAGACCTTCAGCTACCGCGCGGCAGCATTTTATAGACACGTTAAAAAAAGTCTGGCAAGACTTAACTATGCCGAACTTCAATGAAAGTAGAGTTTTATTTTCCCTTTTAGAATACTACTTTCAAAACCAAGAAACTACAAACGGGGAAGTTATATTCCCTCTCTTGCCAAGTTCCACCTATGGGAGGGAATTCGTGACACTGCATATGCAAGTGATGCAAGTTACAAGTGTGCATTAGCCCGTCAGTGCATGGGTTGCTTTGGTTGCTACATTGGATCCAAGTTGGCCACGTTACAAGCTCTTTTGGCGACGAAAAATTCATGCTTGGTTGATCGTTACATTCTGGGCAATTCGAACATGTACTGCAGCACATTTTGTTGCCTTTTAAATGTGAAAGATTTATCTGCCCGTCCGTCTGTCTATCTATCTATCTATCTATCTATCTATCTATCTATCTATCTATCTATCTATCTATCTATCTATCTATCTATCTATCTATCTATCTATCTATCTATCTATCTATCTATCTATCTATCTATCTATCTATCTATCTATCTATCTATCTATCTATCTATCTATCTATCTATCTATCTATCTATCTATCTATCTATCTATCTATCTATCTATCTATCTATATCTATCTATCTATCTATCTATATCTGTCTATCTATCTATCTATCTATATCTGTCTATCTATCTATCTATATCTGTCTATCTATCTATCTATATCTGTCTATCTATCTATCTATATCTATCTATCTATCTATCTATCTATATCTATCTGTCTATCTATCTATCTATCTATCTATCTATCTATATATCTATCTATCTATCTGTCTAGTCTATCTGTCTAGTCTATCTGTCTAGTCTATCTGTCTAGTCTATCTAGCCGCTTTAGTATTTTTGCCCTACTGATCACCGTCCTAATTTTAGGCAGGTTAAAATTAGTTCAAGCTCACACCTTTTTTGGAACTTCGACATTGTCGTTACTTGGAGCTTGAGTTGTGCCTTATCTTCCTTAATGCTTATACTGTATGAACCAATATTGGTATTCTGGCTCAGAACAAGCATTTTACTCTCTCGTCCGATGATTGCTCGCCTTGGTAGAAAAGTCGTTATGGCGGTCGACTGCTGATGCAAAGGTCGCGGAATTGATTTCCGCCCCGACGATCGCATTTTGATGGAGGCAGAATGCTAGAGGCCCAAGTCCTGCGGGAAGTTAGAGCATGTTAAAACACAACAAATGGCCGAATTTCCTTAGCTCTCCACATTGGCGTCTTCTATATCTAAGCTTTGGTAACTAACACCTTAAATATGTTTATTAATATTATCAATAATGTTACGTTTATAAATGGGTTTATTACGCTGTGGCGTACTGGGAGGCTTGAAGGGGTCGTGCACCGGAGGCCTATCTCGCTAGCCGAACGTCCTCTTCTGTAATCTGCCTGTTCCCCGCTACCCAGAGGCTTATACACAAATCACATATGCAGTAACAATATTATTGACCAAAGATAAGAACACATGAAGGAACAGATAATAATATGACTTCTAATTATCAATCTGGTTGCAATAATAGTAAGGCCAGCATCGGGGTTGTAAAATTGCTTTCAGGAAGACACCGTGTGTAAAGAAATCGTGGCTCATCTCCCTATATATATAAATCGTTGTACCACGAAAGTGAAACGTGCTTTTACAAAGGTAGTCGAGCATTTATTGTGCATTGTTTCAGCCCCAACAACAAACGGCAACCAGCTCAAAACTCGCAGCGCACACCTCAAGCAGAAAGCAAGCACGAAGTCAGCATACACAGGGTGATCGCGGACTAACAACTGTCACCGCTCGACACCTAAAGCGCGCTGTTCAAACAGCAAGACGCATGAAACATGCTCACAAGTACACACAGGACAAGTGTGAACAACTGTCACAATTCTTTCTGTGTCATGTATCAGCAAAACACTTTAATTGCGATAGAAATTATATGGACATTCTCGGAAGGACTTTTGGCGCCGGTGTTGACGTCGCCGTCACTCCTTGTATATGCATACGTATCTATATATACGGAAACGCAAGAAAAAAAATATTCAACAAAAAGAGTTCGGCGCGAGAAATCGAACTTGGAACCTGTGAGACGTGAGTGCGTGGAGTTAATCCCTGAGCCACTGAGGCGCACATCTTCCAACGTTCAAACGGCAAGCTATTTATATATACAACTTACCGCTAGGGACGGGCATCTTGGGGGAGGGTGACTATCGCGTTTTCAGCCTTACCAGCAAGACGGCGCAAAGAGCGCGCTTTGGCACATCGCCATTACGCGGCGGCACGCGGTCACTTCTCCCATGCGTACTTTGCCCCACGGAGAGAAGGGGGTGGACGTTCAGTCGCACTCTCTTTTCTCGTGGTGGGGAAGATCGTATGTTTTGGCTAGCTTTAGACTTTCACCGGAACAATTCTGTTGTAGTTACCAGGTGCACAAAAGGTCACGGCAATTGTTCCAGTCTGCGTTTGCGAAAAGAACGAGCTTTTGAGACACAGCAAAGTAACAACTGAGACGCTTATTCACGTTATTCTGTACCTTTGAGAACGTTTCGTGCGTCATTTACGCGTGAAAAAAGTGAGGCACGTTTTGATCTGCTCACCATTTTGCGCATGACCTTCCACTATGTTACTATCGCGTTCATTGCTTAGCCTTTGCGGGAAAGTTATGACTTTTTTTTTTTAAGGCAGCCATCGCAGCGTGCCAAGTGACCTTCATTCTCTCCCGAATAACGAGTCTGATAAGCGTGTGCGCTCAGGAGAGAACACGCTCCGCGGAGGTGGCGCTTCGTGGAGGCGATGATATTGAGAGCGTGCCCAACGCTAAAGCCAACGTGAGCCTGTCGGGCCATCCCGCCACTGATAATGAAAATGTGCTAAACTTTCGAAGCCTTGACGATGGTCAAACGGTGTATGGTGTATATAAATTACTTGCCGTTAGCATCCCAGCCAACGTACGATCTGTGGCGCATTGGTTAGTGCCGCGCTCCTGGAATCGATAGTGAAACTAGTTCGAGTCTGTGGGACAGATGCTTGCCGTCTGTTTTTTTTAAAGACAATAGTCTTTCTTGGGGACCTTCGACGAAAAAAATTTTGGTCTGTCTGTCTCTACATATGTCTGTTAATCCGCCCTTAACGATACTTCAAACGCCACCAAACGGCCGATCACATCCGCAGTGCCCACCAATATTGATCAAGCTTCAGCGTTCTTAGTTGTGCGATTGTCAATTAAAAAGCAAATTTAGCGCATATCTGACGTGCCATAACAGCACGTCGATATTTTGTATGGGTGCCTTTATACTAGAAGAGGCACACACAAGTACCTCTAAGGACTGTAGCGTTTATCGCACTGCGCAGACAGTGCAACGCGATCCTCAAAAAGGTAAGTGTTTCCAACGCTTTGCTCCCACGATACGGTGGTGGCACCCGCCGGTCGCTTTGCGTTCTACACCTTATCCCCTCCGAAGGGGGATAGCGGTGTGCGTTTCCAAGCAAATCTCGGCTCTCGTACATCACGATCTTGACAAGCGATTTAAATCAGAATATCAGTGCATTGAGCTTCTCCCCGGGAGGCGACTGCTCAAGGGGTTGCTAATTTTACATGTTTACAGTTCCCCGAAACGTTCGAAGGACCGCTTTTATGCCCTTATTTCAAAGGCTATGAGTCTCGCGAACCGCGGGAAGATCCCGCTTTTGGTGTCTGGAGATTTTAACGCGCCACACACTGCGTGGGGGTATCCAAAAACTACAACGAAGGGTGACTCACTTTACAAGAGCACGCATGACTTGGGCATGATTATGCTGACTGACCCCCGTTATCCGTCGCGAATAGGAAATTCAGCTTGTAGGGACACTACGCCTGATTTGACTTTTACAAATTTTCAGGATCACTGCGAGTGGACTAATTTATATGAACACTTAGGTAGCGACCATTATATACTAGAAACTACGCTGTCGGCAACTGTCACAGCTAGCAGGAAACACACTATAGTAGACTGGGATCTTTTCCGCGATATTCGTAAAGATGGGGGCTGCTGGGAAAATCTTGCGGATTGGAAACAGAACTTATCTAGCGACGTTAAGAGGGCCACAAAGGTCATCGAGACGCCGCCAGAGATTGGAACCATGGATAGCAAACTTGCCCACCTCTTCGAGGCCAGAAATGGCCTTAGGGAGCGCTGGAAACTGAACAAGCTCAATCGGCGGTTAAGGCGAAGGATTGCTGAAATTAACAGGGAGATCGAGACCTACTCCATGCAGCTTGAGAGAGCGCGATGGGAGGAGACATGCAACATGGTAGATGGACAAATGCGTGTTGGGGGGAAATGGAACTTGCTTAAACATCTGATGGGGCCCGAAAAAAGCAAGGGTAGTCAGTGCCGGGTGGTCGACCGCATAGTCAGCGCGGCTCTCAGAGACAGCTCAGAAAAGGAGGTTTGCGATATGCTTGCAAGCAAATATTTGCCGCTTAGAGGGATGGATCCCACCCTTTCCAAGCCCCCCCTCTATAGTGGGCGGATGCAATCCAAGCTTGATGAGAATATCACGACAGCTGAAGTTCGGATGGCGCTAATGGATCTCAATGGCAGGTCGGCACCCGGGGCTGACCAGATCACTAACAAGACTTTGAGGAACCTTGATGACGCCTCAATTGACTTTCTCACCGACCTTTTTAACAAACACTGGGCTGATGGCACGTTCCCCGAGGAATGGAGACATGCGGAGGTGATCCTCATCCCTAAGCCGGGCAAAAAGCCCAGCCTTGACAGCCTCCGCCCCATCTCACTTACATCTTGTGTTGGAAAGGTCTATGAGCATGTTCTGAATAATAGGTTCTGTGCATTTATCGAGGATGAGGGTCTCCTCCCTCCGAATATGGTGGGTTTCCGTCCACACCTCTCAACGCAGGATGTGATGCTTCTCCTTAAATCTCACATCATTGACGACAGCACTCGCGATGCCAGGGCCATACTTGGTCTCGATCTGGCTAAGGCGTTTGATCACATATCTCATGCCCACATATTGGAATCCATAAATGACATGAACCTGGGTGCGCGATTTTATAATTTTGCCGCTGCTTTTCTCAGTGACCGAACGGCTACTCTTAAGTTGGGGGAGCTGAAGTCAGAACGGTACGAATTAGGTTCACGTGGAACCCCTCAGGGGGCAGTCGTCTCCCCGCTTCTTTTCAATATTGGCATGACTCGCCTTGCTCGCGAACTGGACGAACTCGAGGGGTTGGAAAGTGCGCTCTACGCGGATGATATCACGGTGTGGGTCCGAGGCGGTGCCATAGGGCGCCTTGAGGACAGATTGCAGGAGGCGGTCAACACGGTTGAAAGAAACATCAGTCGTATGTCTTTAAAGCTTTCAAGTAGTAAATCTGAGCTATTAATATACAGGCCCACCAGACAAGGACGGCGACCTAAGGACTGGGTCCCCCCTGAGCAGGTGGATGTGACATTATTGACTGCTAGTGGGGCTAGAATTCCCAAGGTTAGCTGTATCAGGATATTAGGCATGCTCATTTCAGCGGATGGACGTAACACGGAAACTTTACGTAGATTAGAGCAACATACTGCGGCTACGCTTCGCCTCATTATTAGAGTTTCTAACAGGAAAGGAGGCATGAAGGAGGACAATCTTCTTCGCCTCTTTCATGCCTTCCTCATGAGTCACGTTCATTATGTTGCGTCTATGCATCACTGGCTCGCTGCAGAAAGGGAGAAGCTCAATGTACTGATCCGTAAAACTGTTAAAAGGGCACTCGGCCTTCCAATCCGAACTAGCACGGAGGGGCTGTTAGCATTAGGAATTCACAACACGTTGGATGAAATTATAGAGGCTCAACGCACGGCGCAGATCTCTCGCCTCTCGGTCACCCGGGCGGGTCGGGAGATTTTGGCACGTGCCGGAATTTCTACAATACTCCAGGAAGAGCGGATGACTTCTCTTGACTCCGCCGTTAGACAGGCACTCGTAGTTTATCCTATTCCTAGGAATATGCACCCTCAATTTAACGTCGCAAGGAGAAGGGCTAGAGCCAAGAAAATTTTGGAGCAGGTGCACTCGAAGTCGGGATCGTCGACCTTCACGGACGCTGCGCGTGCGGATAGGAATCGTTATGTGGCCGTTGCGGTCTCTGAGCGAGGTACAGTAATGTCGGCATGCTCTGTCAAGGCAACCTCCCCAGCAATAGCTGAACAGGTATCCATCGCACTAGGGCTTTTGGATTCATCCCGTGTTCAGATCTACTCTGATTCCCGTTCGGCGGTTAGAGCCTTTGCCTCTGGCAGGGTCTCCCCACCTGTTGCTAGAATTCTCAGAGGTAGGACCATCACTCCACACGAGATCATTTGGTTCCCGGCCCATATGGGCTCCACGATCAGCGGCATCACCAACTCCAACGAATTGGCCCACGCCCGGGCGCGAGGACTTGCCTTCCGCGCGGGGCTTCACGGCCCTGGCACGTTGGACCGCTCCGCCCCGCCCGGGGCCGATCCTCTGGATGGGGGTGCGGCTGATCGAGGGTCGCGGGACGTTCTAGCGACATTTAACGAAGTCACTTCACATTATCGTTTGAGTCGTAGGGTCTTTCCTCCACCCCATTCGCATCTTACCAGAGGACAAGAAGTCACGCTCAGACTACTACAGACAGGGGTTTACCCCTGCCCAGCTAATGTATCTATTTATATGGATATATCTCCTGACTGCCCGGACTGTGGGTGTGTGTGTACATTTGAGCACATGATGTGGGACTGCCCCCACATACCCAAGGAACTCAAGGCGCAAATCATCCCAAGACAAGGGTTTTATTCCGCCATCAAAAGTACGGATCGTCACCGTCAGCTTCGGGCAATCCAAGGGGCCCACGATGCCGCAGGCAGGTACTCCCTGCCTGTTCCAACGTGGGAGCGGCCCGCAGGGGCGTCGGGGTAAAACCCGACTCTCCTCCCTCGGTGTACAATAAAGTTATCTATCTATCTATCTATTATCCCCTCCGAGACAGGCGCGCGTCTTTCTACGCGGATGCACATACCCTCGTTTTTCAAGATAACTGCCAGATGGCGCTCGTGTCTAACGTGCCTCGATACGCTTGCTCGTCTCCGCTACATCATCGAGGCACTCTAACGCAGCGTCTCCAGAATACCATTCACCAATTTTCTTGCGCAGAACATTAAACAAACGTTTCCGTTTACTCTCTCCAAACGCAATATTATCGCCTTTCGACATTTGCAGTGTAACATGCAGGTTCGGGGCCATTTTTTTCTTCTGTGGAATGTATTAGTATATAACTTTCAACGTCGCATCTTTGATGAAAGTACGTAAGCGGAGCCGTGGTGGACCAATGCCAACTAGAATATTAAGCCTGCTCGCTGCCGCCGTGACGTATCTCGTTTTGCCCGAGCGAGCGAGCTTACGAGAATAGGTGGCCAGAAAAACAGCGAGGGACTGTGGAATGCACCGTCTGCTGCTGGCTTCTTGTCCGAGGAGAGTAGACGACGGCGAAGCACTCCACCATAAGCCTCAGGTTATTCGGGAATTATGTTCGTCCTGCTATCTTCGTCTGCTTTATTCGTCCTGTAAACCATAGTAGGTTGTTCAGCCGTTGGCTGCTTCAACTCGAGCGTGAAAGGCAAACGGCCTGCATTAGCATGTATCTATTCCCATGTAACCAAGAAAAAAAAAACGGCTGCGAAGAAAGACACTGCGACAGGTAGCGTTTGGGTACCGAACGTTGGAGCCAGAGTGTGTGAGGAGCAATTCTTCACAGGTACTTGTGTTTTCCGCACTAATGAAAAGCTTACGCATGAATTCGCTGCAAATCTTATATCGTGAAATAACTTGTCACGCAGGCGCGCCTAGCAAAGCTATTATAGGAACGCTTGGGCGAAATCTACCTGCCATACAAGATGAGCGCCGGCCATTGCACCCATATATATGACAATATGAATAAAAAAAGCGAAAGCTTCACTCAAGAGAGTAAGTCTTGTCATTGTCCCTGTCCCTTATTTTTTGTTGTGTGTCTGCCTTTGCGCACACCAGTTTACCCAAAAAGTCTACACGAAGCGCAGGACGAGTACGTTTGCGTTTATCTTGGTCACACTGTGCGCCAGGATGGCACACAAAGAAAGAATCGCGTTAAACAGGCGCAGGGTTTCGATTCTTCGGCCCTGTCTATGTATGACTGTATTGTTCAAGTGCCACCAAGCCGCGCAGCTTGACCAATATCAGCGTTCAAATAAGCATCTGCCTTCAACTAAGAAATGTACCTTATAGCGCTGTGAAGGCTAAAAAAATTGCAGCATATCCACGGAGTGAATGATGATTGGTGGGGCGAAGCGTTCGTCAGTACGTTCATGCTTCCATACGGCAATTTTTTCTTGCTTCCCTCTGTCCACGCGTCCGTCCGTGTGCATGCCCGTGTGTCCATCCGTGTGACCGTCGGTACTTCCGTCCGTCCTTGCGTCCCTCCATGCGTCCGTTCGTACGGCCGTTCTTCCGTCTGTCCATCCGTCCATCCGCACCTCTGTCTGTCTGTGCGTCCGTCCGTCCGTCTATCTATATGTCCATCCGTCCGTTCATCTTTCTATCGAATACTCCAAGTACAGTAATCTCACATCATTTAATCATGTACTGATCATGTACAAGTGCCGCCATCCAGCCAACATTCTAAGGACCGCTTTTTCGGGTTTGTGCCACCGGTGGTTACGCACTACAACGAGGGACGCACAAGTTACGCCATAAAGAGCTTCGCCCCTAAAACGATATCTCAACGCGCTTAATAAGTGTCACGCTTCATGCCGATCGACCAATGATGTCGGCCGAAGCAACGATCCCGAAATCAACTCTTAGCACACTGGTACAGTCATCACCACCCCCGAGATCTTTGAAATGGTGATATTTTAACGGCAGTAACGTTTCATACAATGAAAACTGTCTACTTTATCGAGTGATCTGCTAGAAAATGACAGCACCTCTGAGCAGCATAAAATCATTCCGAATATTTTGGTGCGATAAAAAGTTTTCTTACCGTTCATGGCTTTCGTATAGCTAGTCATGATCTCGATCACGGTTAGCAGAAACAAAAAAAACAACTTCTCAAGGACTGACATCGCATGGAGAGGTGTCTTTTTTTCAACAGAGTGGTACAAAAATGCGCGTGTGCCACTGGTAACGCGCGTGGTGTGTCTAACCGGTAGCCGTCGTATTTCACAGTTCCTTGCGATTGCCTATATTACCAGTCACCTATTGTCAATTCATATCCACCATCGTTTCCCGTTGAAAGATAACGCGTTCACGATGAGTTTTGCGGGCCTAACAACTTTAATCTGTCTTTCGGGTAAAGAAAAAGGCACTAGTTTAAGGAATGTATTCCGCTTGAAAGCGTTTTGAGATTCACCTGCAATGAGCCATTGCTTGCGCGATAAAGTTATTGATTGTGCGCTATCGCATGTGTGGTAGATGTATAAGAGTAAAGTTTGATGGACCAACAAAGTAATGAAGTAAACAGATAAATGTTATTCATTTCATATTTATTTACACACACACGCACGCACACAGAAACTATCTAGAACAGGCAGAGATACTGTTCCTACACATTTGCAAAGGTTCTGCAGTTTTATTTGTAGTCTTTCGAACATTTGCTTTAAATGCGAAGCATTTCTTAGCAAACTTCGGCGACTTTGAGCGTATGTATCTTTCTAGCCGCTTACGTTTAGGTACTCTCGTGGTCACTTCACTTACTTGGCGTGAACCAAAATTAACATGAGAGGGTAAGATGGTTTGACGAATACGACGCGCTTGTCAAGACATGAATAACCTCACAATCCCGTCGCATACGTCGTCAAACACGTCCCGCCAGACAGGGGCACATACCCACGGGCAGGTATTTGCCGCTGGTATATTTGTGGGTATGTGCCACAGGTGATTAAAGCTTGGTATCTAACTATCCAGGGACGACAAGAACACACATGGGCAACTTTAACGTGCGAGTGTTAAGAAATACCCGATGTCGGTAGCGTCGACCCGACGAGTCCCAGCTGGAATCGAACCCAAGCATTCTGGGCGCCAATGAAGCATTTTACCACGAAGCTACGCCATGGGTCTCGGAACTACTTTTCAAATAGACGCTAATCTTTGTGAAACGTTAATATTGGCTGCAGTGCTGCCTATCTAATGGTATAAACATTACATATGTACTATTTTGATACAGCCGTCACGTCGGGTTAAAGTCGTATGTGGTTAGTTGTCATGCGCTGAAGTTGATTTATGTAGCAATGTCCCAGCCGTGCATCTTCGCGAGCATCAGCGCTTTATATCAGCTTCTGGTGTAGCTAATGCGCATGTTCCAGTTGACATAGTTACGTGGTATCTGCCAATTTTTTTATAGACACGTACTTATATAGAAGATTGTGTCCTGCTGCTAAAAGGCCATTATTCAGCACAATACCAGGGTGTTGACCATTGCAAGAAAAAAAAGTGTTTTCGTTTCACAAAAAAGCTTTTGTGACCGACGCAAGGAGTAGCGTTTTCTCTTTTGCTCTGGGCCTTCTCGCAGTGGTGCGTAGTCGGTCATAAAGCTTAGGGCCTGGAAAAAATGCTGGTACTGGGTCTATATTAAACCGTGTAGTGCCCGTGGGAGTTGCTACTGCTCTGCTGGTTGTTACACCAGTATGTGTTTGGTAGTGATTTCTAAATATTTTTGCTTGAAGTCAGACAACCTAAAATCTTTTAAGAAAGCGCTTTACCGTTAGTGTCTACACGCATCTAGGAGGAGGTAAGTTTATTTACAGAAAGGCAGAGAGGTCGGCCTGAGCGATAGCTTGCTCTAGCCTGCTACTCTACACTGGGGGAAGGGAAAAGGGGAAAAGAAAGATTAATGAATGACGATGTAAATTTCAAGGAAACATATTAGGCTAAAGTACTTGCAAAACCACCGCAAAATTATAATACCAAGATTAAGTGGTAGGAACACCGGCCAGAAAGTAATATGTACAAAACCGATGCAAAATGTAATGCAACAGCGTTCCTTTCATGTTTTTCTCAACCATGTGCACAGAGGTTATGAAAGAATTCTGCGGCGCCCATCGCCAATAGCAAAATGTTTACCGACTCTGAAAACGTAACGTCACACGCATTTACTATTTTAATGTCAGGGCCAACGACAAAAAGTCAGAAGCACGGATGACGCCCTTATTTCAGAGCAAGAACAAAACGTGGTTGAGATGGGGCCATTGGAAAGACTTAGAAATATTTTGTACGGACAAACGTACCTTCGGGTCACGAAGAAGACGGATGTCGACGTCAGCTTGACCACAAGCTCCCATTTCAATCTTCGGTTGTTCTTAGGAAACGAGAGCACTTGCCCCTTCGGTCCCTTTCACGCGACAATTCGCCACGCAGCATCACCCAACCGTTCGGATTCGCAGCCGTAGAGATTGCGATTATCCAGTGCACAAAACGCGTGACATATCTACGCTGCAGTTCACACAGACATAGAAAAAGACGGTCTTCTCGTGGCCTCAACTGTCGCCAACAAGCACGCCTGCCCGTCAGAAACTGATCGTCTGGTTTGGCAATTCATGTCTGTCGAGCGATGAGAGCAAGCGTAGGCACGACTGTACAGCGAAACACACCGCTTTGAACTGAGTGACGTCAGAGGCCGTGGTACATACAGTGAGCAGGCCTGCAACTACCCATTGGGATTGGGAGGACCCAGGCATAAAATGCTTTTGTGTTAAAAAAAGAGACCTCTTCAGCTGTTTTCGTTTTATGAGTATACACTTCAAGTGCTAAACAAAACGTATCTATGGTGCGATTGAAGCACAGGTCATACACTACAAATGCGTTTAACAGTTGATAGCATAATTGGAGCATTGCTGCCAGGTGCCCCGACTTCAAGGATTCATATAGCGACACTCCTGTTTGACCCAGAAGTCAAGAGCCTCCTGGCAGCTATTACATCGATGCCCAGCGTTTTCAACACTGTGAGCTGGTCTGGCAACAATGCACTGACTCACCTTGACTACACCCAACGCCTGTTTGAGGAGAAGAATCAGGACGAGCTGTTAAGCTGCTGCGACCACAAAAACCAATCTGCTGCCATCTCTGGCTCAGAAATCGCGCAGGACTCAATGACCAGCTCCCTCACAGAAGCAAGCACGTGTCGCTTATGCCTGGTCGCGAATGCACGAACTCAGTGAACCTACATAAAAGGCCGATGCCGAGGCCTTACTACTCCGCTCGTGCTCTGGTGCGCTGCTGACGCGGCCTTAAACATCGACATTCTGTCTCAGGGAGCTAGAGGAGACAATCTGGCACCTCATAATTGTGGGTGTAGAAAAGAGGAGTATGCAGCGGCAGAGAAAGTGTTCCTTTCGGATGACGCTGCTTTCATGCACCAGCAAGGGGTGAGTGCCATTTTGTTGTGGTGACCACGTGCCGTCAACATAAGATAGAAGCTGGAGTGTTCAGTTTGACTGATGTGGCAAGAAGCTCGCACATGGCTCACGCAGGAGGGCGAAAGAGAATAAACCTGGTGAGAACAGCACGCAAAAGGATTTCAAGTTGCTGCCAGCCGGCCGCAGTCCCTGTAGTCTAAAAGTCGGGCCGGATCGGCTAGACAGCGGCACTTCGCCCGACAAGCGGATGTATAAGTGCCGATGGTCGAGTCGACGGTTTCTTTGCCCTTCGGAGAAACACTCGATCAAAGACGCCGTGTGGAGCTAAAGGAAATAAAAAAGACGGCTCGGATAGAAAGGCATGGCGGCATTGGCAGTAGCATAAGAAAGGCGGCAAGGAATATTACAGTATAGCCGAGATGAATGGCAAAAATGAATATTACAGCAGCAGAAGTGTGCCTTGATCGCCTTTTTCTATACTGTGCCTCCTTAGTGGGATCAGGCCGTGCCTCCGTACCGCCAAATTGTGTCCTCATGCATTTTTGGCGGCACATATACTAGCCAAGAGGAATCTATACATGTCATTCTGACAAGAGGGGCGGAGGAAGATTTGCGAGCCATCTTGATACTGCTGCGGCTCCGAAGCCTTTCTGAAGCATTTGTGTGCATTGCGATGGAAGCGCGGGTCTTTCCGCATTCTTTGCCGCCATCAGTCGACTAGCCTTGTGCTGTCTTTAGTTGTTAGGTGGTTTCCCGCACATGGAAATTTTCTTTCTAGGACTTCTGTCAAACAATGTCGCATTATGCGTGAAAGACTGGCATCCGCAAAATCAAAATGCTGTCAAGGTAGAACAAGGGTAGGGGGTGTAAAAAAATGAAAGAAAGAATGTGAACCAAGGGCGCCTCGGGTTTGCTACCCTAAGCAAGGGGAAGCGGTTAAAGGTTGAGCAGAAAGAAGCTACTGAAAAGGTCTATCAGCTTAGAACGTACGTATCTATTAAACATGCCTATCACTGATCACTAATGCCAGTTGATTTCAAAAACTGTGGCAGCTCCCGCGTCACTTCGCGGGCGTGCAATAATTAGAGGTTGTTATGTTCTGAAAAACGGTTTTAAATGCCAGGCATTTCTTAATTAGGCTACGTCAGGCGTCCGTCGGGACCCATTTACCACCCTCTCCCATAGCAACTGCTGCGGGTGCGCGCGTCCCTAGCAATCGGAGCTCCCACCATGTCACGCTTCGGCGTCGGCAGCTGTCAGCAACAGCTGCGTGCGTGCGCGCTTATCTTCCCCCCTAGCAACCGGAGCCCCCACCTCCTTGACATGAACGTGACTTGCCACCTTTTCAATTCAGTGCATTTAAAACGCGTTTGTAGCGTTTGTGCTGCCAGTGAACACGTTTACTCGCCGAGCAGGTGGTGTGGACGCGTTCCTCAAGTGATACCTGCCTTTCAGCGAAGAACTGCGACCGCAACGAGAGTACTTGCTTATCATCCTCGATCGCCACGTCTGCCCTAGTGCCAGTGGTGACCTGTGTGGCGATGGTGCAAACAGCGCCGTACTACTTTGCTCGAAGTGGCAAGGATGGAGAACACTGCGGCATTATTCTTGTTGCTAACGTGTATGGGAACCTCATATCACATGCCGTTGCCACGTGGCCCGTTCGAGGCACGTCTCTGTACAAATGCTTGTACGCCCTTGCACACACCGGAGACGGAGTCTTTGTGGTGACCGTGTACCTCGCGCCTAACCTCACTCGTGACGCCTTGCCGCGCAACTTGATGCGGCTTTGGAATGTGTGCGTTTCAAAGTATTTGACCCCATCGTCTTGGTTGGTGACTTTAACGTGGATGGGAGAAAAAAGTGCGGTGAGTGGATGGCGGAGTACATGTGGACAAAGTGCGCTGTGCAGTGTGCCTCTACCGAAGCTCGATAAGTGTTTGACTACCATTCACGGAAGTTGCAATGATCTCGCCTTTACCCGAAACTGTGACGCGTGCATGCTTATCAAAGACGTTTTGACCGTATACTTTAGCGACCAGAAGGCTTAGATTACGACCGAGGTACAATGATAACACAAACAGGTGCTGACGAATGTGTATACAAATGGTTACAGTACAAATCCTCGTCTCGTCATTAATTTACGCCATTAAATTTACTACGCCATGTACTCTCGGCTCAAGAAATGCATTCGCATTTTCTCAGGATTCTCTTCGGGGAAGTGGGAGCATTTTTTTTTGCTATGTTGGCTCAAGTTAGGTTGATTGGATAACTTCTGATGACAAATCGGTCCTAAGCACATCATTTGTGCTGTATCGTTTTGTCACAATTGCGAGAATGACACCTCGAAGGGGCTATACGAGCTGAGTATGCTTTGTAAAAGCTGAAGATGGTTCAGCAATGTTACGTCTTGGTGGGAGTGCAGCAATGCAGTTGGCATCTGCCGCAATGAATCGATTGTACTTAGAGGATAGCGCGAAACACTCGAGTTGTGATACAGGGTATGCGACGTTCTGTCAGCAATAGAATAACGGTCACTTAAAGCGTCAGTTCTTGAAAAGGGTATGAGAACGGTCGGGAAGTCCTCGGGGATGGACCAGGAAGCCTCTGCAGCGTGAGGGTTACGACTCGTTTCATAAAGTCCTGAGTGCGACAAATCTAGGTATTGGTTTCCTTCTTCGAAGCTTTAAGAAGCGTGTTTAGAATAAGTGGTTTACAATTTAAAGCACTGTGTGCTGTACTGTGGGAGGTCTTTAGGCTCTCCGTAAGTGAAAGTTCCACCAAAGCAAGAACTTACGGACAAAATTTATCACGTGTCTGTTTGCGTCATTGGAAAAGGTCGTTGAAAGAACAAAACGTTTATCCGGAGTTCTACGCTAGAAGATCAGCCAGCAGGCTGCGTGAGATATGGCTGCCATCTTCTAGTAATTTCAAGAAACGAAACATTTTCTAGACCGCGGATTCAGTTGTAGGTCGCCGTAGCATGTCATTTTAGTGAAGCGTAGGAAACACCCACTGTTTCGTCCGTTAGGATTGCATAAAAAATATATATTTTACCATTTACATATCAATCCGGTACCCAGACAGTAGCTGAGGTTGTTGAGTATAAGTACCTTGGTGTCACTCTAACAAACGACCTGAGCTGGAATAAGCACATCTCTAATATTTGTCCGTGTGCTCAGATTTGGGTGCACGTTAAAGAACCCCAGGTGGTCTAAATTTCCGGAGACCTCCACTACGGCGTCTCTCATAATCATATAGTGGTTTTGGGACGCTAAACCCCACATATCAATCAATCAATCTCTAATATTTGCGTATCGTCTTTCCGTAAACTTGGTCTTTTGAGACACAAACTAAAGCATGCTTCTTCTACTGTAAAAAAACTAACTTATTTGACTGTTATACGCCCCTCATTGGAATATGCCTCAATCGTCTGGGACCCACACACAAAAAGAAACATTGAGGCTCTCGAACTAATCCAACGCAAAGCGGTACGTTTTATTTACTCCAAGTACCGAAGAACTGATTCCCCCACAAACCTTATGAAAGAAAACAGTATACCCACACTTGAAAAACGTCGTAAAATTCACAGGCTCAAATTTCTTTTTCTCTTAAATTAGAACAAGCTGTCAGTAAACCGTGATATGTATCTGAAACCGCTTACGACAAGACAAACACGGCATCGACAAACTTATTCATTAACACCGCATTTTGCCAGAACAAACATTTTCAAATACTCGTTCTTTCCTCGAACCATAAACGACTGAAACTGCCTACCTCAATCGTTAACAGCTCTGTAGAGGCACTTGAGCGTATTTAACAATGACCTATGTTTTTGTATCTTTTGTATATTATGTATCTTTTTTGTTCTTGCTGTTTATACCTGTGTGCAATGTTATGATCTTTGCCCCTCCTGCTGGGGCCCTTAAATGGGTCTGCAGTATTTTGTAAATAAATAAAAATAAAAATAGTCACTGCAGCGTAATAAGCACTGTGGTTTTTAGAATCATTCATCTGCGCACTTCAAAAATAAAGTAGAACACTACCTAATATTTACGTATTGATGTGTACCTGAAATATGGGTAATACTTTTTTGATTGAGAATATTCAGAAGTATGAACACATCAAGTAGATCAAGTTGGCTGGGCATGGAAGTGCTTAAACGTTTACCCTCTGGTTGGGTGGTGCGACAAAGAAATGAACAAAAAGACAGAAGCTTTCCGTCGAAATATTCCAACAAATTTCCTTATTAAATGAATATTTGCAAAAAGGGGCATTTTATTGTAGACGTAACTTGTCATAAAGAAACGAAACAACAAAAACAAGTAAAAACAGTGTATAGACTTTTCACAAATGAGCAACAAAACATCAATTTATCTCGGTGTGCCTGAATGTTCAAAGTTAAAGGAAAATTGAAATGGATCGAATTGTTCAAACTGCATATAATGCCACGCATGCATGTGTAATATATTGAGGACTTGGTTAGTACGGAACAACTGGAAATTCCAGCTGTCCGTTCCTTACTTTGAAGAAACGTGTGTGCCATCGTGGAAAGAAAGCTTCTTCACCGTGTGTTTCCAGCTGCATCAGAACATATATTGGGCAAGTTGTTGTGCTTCCACCTTAAACGAATCCTGGGAAATCAAGGAGGCGTTTTGCATGTCACTAGAAGGTGAAAGTTTAGGAACTTGAAATGTCAAAGATAACAAAAATCAGTTTATGAATAACGCTGTGCCCTAGTACGCCCTTTCTCTCAGGCAGGTAGCAAATAATTTTTGAATCTCCGCCTTCGCAATAGTTTTTTTTTATGTGTGCGTATCTTTATCCGGCCTACTTTCGACTTTCGCTGTCCCCTCAGTGCTTCTACGATTCAATTATTACGTCTTCCGGCCACCACCGTCGTTTCGCCAATTTTCTCGCTCTTGAAGTTCCGCCTAATCTATTAAGCACTTTTTCTTTTCACTTGAGCTATGAAGGCTACGCAAAGACAGCCCGTGTCAATCATTTACGAGTCCGTAGAAGCCTAATCCCCACGGCGTTTCGAGGAGGTCTCGCGGCGACCTCCGATTTTCTCGGTATGAAGAGCGTAACCTCTGCTACATCACGGCGTTGCTGCGTAGCAGCGTTCACCAAAGTTGCGCAGGTGCACTTAGTCTTGCCTTCCTATCCGAATAGTGGTAAGGCCGCATGTTTATCGACAGAATTAGGGCTTTGCGAAACACCATGGGCGTAAGAACTGTTCATGTGAACGTTCAGGTGAAGTAACGTGGTCGAATGAATGATAGTGACTTGCGTTTTAGATAGTGGGTCACAGAGGACTTGGCAGATGTGGCAGGAAAATGACACGATAAACTATGCGCGACTATGTGTTGGTTAGAGATATGAAGTTATGTATATGAAAGCTAGCAATGCATGAGGTACCATTAAACATGTGATTGCGCCTTGCGGCGTCTTCATTGGACGAATTGTTTAACTCGCCTGCTAATTTAGGAAAGTCGACATGGCCAACGTGCCAGTATAATGTATGTATACAACAGAACAGCCCAACTAATTTTGCTTGTTGGAAAGGTGCAGCTTCAGATACGTTACGTCGGTTAGTTCATTGATGAGAACGAACAGTTAATGACGTCAAAAAAAGGAATAAGGGATTTTATAAGGTGTAATTCTGGATCAAATTCCAAGAAGGAAAAATTGACGAAAAAATCGCAGCATATACACGGAGGGAATTATGATGAGTGGGGCGAGGCGTCCACCCATCCGTCCGTCCGTCCGTGCGTGCGTCCGTCTATCTGTCCATCTGTCCGTCTGTACATCTGTCCACTGGCTGCGTCTGTCCGCCCGTCTGTCTGTCTGTCCGTCAGTTTATCTGTCCGTCCATCTGTCTGTCGGTCTGTCTGTCCATCAACCCGTCCGTTGGTCCATTCATCCATCCGTCTGTTCATCTGTCTGTCTGTCTGTCTGTCTGTCTGTCTGTCTGTCTGTCTGTCTGTCTGTCTGTCTGTCTGTCTGTCCGAATGCACGTCCGTCTGTCAATTCGTCCGTCCATGTAGTGAACACTTCAAGTGCCGCCATCTTGAATTTTAGGGGCAAAGCTCCTCATAGCGGCACCCGTTCGTCCCTCGTAGCCGTTGTAGTGTGTAACAAGTATAACATTTTGACCTCCAAGCTGGTGCTGGATAGAGACTTTGTTTGTGCGTTGTTGAACAACAAAAATTATGCTCAATGTACACGCCATTGGCTGCTAATGGGAAATGAGAGACAGAAACATTCGGCTTTTAGTTAACGCGCACGCTGCAATCCCCATTAGCAGCCATTGGCATGTACATTGAGCACTATTTGACAAGAAAGGGTTGCTAGGTTATACTCGCTGGGTGTAACCTCCTTAGTTTTAGAAAGGTTTAGCGAGCGTTGAGCCGCATTGCCATGAATATAGTGAACTAGTATACACCATAAACTCGAGGTGGTTAAAGGTGGGAAGTAGACCCGCAGCGCAAGCCGTAAGAAAGTGTGCGTGTGCCACCTCCGTATAGTCCTTGTAATGTCCGCTGGATGGCGGTGCTTCTATATGGGGAATATATGATGAAAAGATGCGAGATGGTGGTACTCGGAGTGTTGAATAGATGGACGAACGGACACACAGACAGATGCATGGATGGACGCATGAACGGACGCTGGGGCGGATGCATGACGAACGCAGGGACGTACACACGAACAAACGCACGCACGGATGGGCGGATGGACGCATGGACGGTCATACAGGCGGATGCATGTACGGACGGTAGCAAGAACGAATGGAGGGATGGATGCTTCGCCCCACTCTCCATCATTCACTCCGTTGATATGCTGCCAATTTGTTTTCATCATATATTCACTATATAAAAGCACCACGATGTAGCGGACATTCCAAGAGCTAAACGAGGGGTGGCTACATACTGATACATGGTGGGCCCAACCCACGGCTTAAGGAGCTTCGCTCCTAAAAATGACTTGCTGGTGGGAGGGACCAAACCTGAGGCCCTCGAATAACGCCTCTGATACTCTACAACCGGCCTACAGTGGTTGGCATCCCCCTGTCCACTTTACGGGGTATATATGCACGCTTAATAGTCGTGAGCACCACCAGTAGCCACAACGGCGTCACGCCAACCAGCAGAAAAGTGTTCCACGCTCGCCGTCATGACTACCAGCGGTGTAACACTTCCAAGTTTCAATGCACATTTGCGTATCATAAAATGAACAAGGAGATGAGCACCACTGAATCTGCTTTGATAGAGCATTTGGCGCGTTATTGAACGGTCACCCGTTCAGTTCCTGCCGGCGACAAGTGAGCTTTTTGTCCACTTGTCTTTATGCAAATTTATATTACAAAATAGTACTAATGACATGCACTATACTTTATGTGATATAGTTGTCCGTCAGTTCTCATTATATTGTGTCGAACAAAAAAAAATGAGTTCCTAGAGAGAGGGAGAGATGAAGATGCAAGGAAAGGCAGGGAGGTTAACCAGACGCACATCCGGTTTGCTACCCTGCACTGGGGAAGGGATAGTTCCTTCCTAAATTTCCTAAATTTCTACGTCGGTTAGGTTATGATAGACGTACAACCACTTTTGCCAGTCATTGAGGGAACGGAGTTTGTGCGTAAGTGCAGATGTTCCTTGCGAGTTAACTAAACACCCTTATTCGCATATAACCTGACAGCTTATAATTCAACAGCAATCAAAGACTCTAAATTACTCTTTACGATTTTCATAATGCTGAAGGGAGGAATAACTTAGTGCACAAGCATAACTAATAATTGAGAAAATCATCTTCGACTTAATAAACTACATATAATGCCTCCCAAACTATCGGTACAGCCACTAGAATTGTAATCTTGGGTAGTGATACCAACAATTAAAATTATAATAAAATGAAAACTACATATACAGAAGAAATATTTTCTGGTTTCTTTTGACAAGAAAATACAAGGAATCTCTTCAAATAATGTCGACGAAGAAATTGAGAAAGACGGGAAAAAAAGACTTCGCTACCCTAATTGTCAATTTTATCTTGATAACCCCCTCACAAAAAACATTTACACGTTCGAGAAAAACAGACGCATTATGTTTTAACGCAAATAATTGCCAGGAACAAAAAAAAACTACGTAAGTTCTCGATTCAATACCTTCGAACCAACGGAAGTCTTGCCCTCGAGGTATTCGATTAGGCTGCTAAGTTGCGGATCAGCCTCTCACACTTACAAGAAAGGTTGTAGTACTTGCTAACTTTAGGGTAGTAATGGTTTGTCACATATGTTACAACCCTGGTAGTAAGCGCAGTTAGTAACGGCAAGGGGCTAACTGTTACTACCTTTGCTGTTACTACCAGCATTTAGTAACTTTTACTACCATAGCTGTCACCACCCATGGATTGTAACTTTTAATGGTTTCAAGAAAAAAAATTGGCAGATCCTACGTCCAGTGGGAATCCATGATATGCGAAGCAGGAATGAGAGAGGTTGATGTGTCACTTTAAAATCAGGGCAACGTTACGAGGTGGAAGTAAATGATGCCGTACATGAGTTCTGCGTCATGATTGTCATGTTTGAATGTGTCGCTTACCTTCGTCATCTATTCTCGTCGCGTGATACCAAATTTAGCATATGTGGAGCTATAGCAAAACTGCCACGAGCATGCTATGAGTGTGGTATGTTATCACGTTCTTACATGACATGCGTGTCAGGATTATTATGTTTGCACCAGACATATATTTCGTTATCCATTGACGTCACGTAACACTAAAATTGGTATACGTGGAGTAACAAAACGGCCACGAGCGCATCATGAAGGGCCCAATATACTCAAATGTCGCGTTGACGCGCGCGCACACTGTGAACAGCGACATAGCGTTAGCAAAACATGACCACTCATAGTCTGACGCCAGGCGCGGCCTGATGGCAACCGGCGCGAAATGTGACATGCTGCACTTCGCGCCGATGAGTTACCCACACAACACTGCGTCTTTCTCTTTTCGTGACGGAGAAACGGTGGACGCACTGAAACGCGCATGCGTAAAAGCAACGCAGCGCGGCGTGTGGCAGGACTGGCGCCTGGCGAGGCAACGCCAGCGTGACGCGACGAAATGAACGCCGGAGAGCACATGCACCACATCACGTCGAAATGTATTGGCGCATTGACTGTGGCATGTAGTCGTGTTCTCACATGACACGCATCTCATGATTATCATGTTTGCACCAGTCACATACCTTCGTCATTCATTGGTGTCATGTAATACCGAATTTGGCATATGTGAAGCCAGTGAAACGCCCGTGAGTGCATCATCAGTGTGGCATGTTGTTACATGACACGCATGTCGTGATTATCATGTTTGGATGTGTCATTAACCTATGTCATCCATTCTCGCCGCGTAATACCGAGTTTGGTACATGTGAAGCTAGCGAAACGGCCGCGAGCGCATCATGAGCGTAGCATGTAGTCATGTTGTTACATGACACGCATCTCATGTTTGTTATGTTTGCAGCAGTATCATACCTTCGTCATCCATTCACATCCTGTCTAACTAAATTCGGTGTAAGTGAAGCTAGCGAAACGGCTGCCAGCACATCATGAGCGCGGTGTGTAGTCATGTTGTTGCATGCCAGGCATCTCATTATCATCATGTTTCCACCAGTCACATACCTTCGTCATCCATTAACGTACCGTAATACCAAATTTGGTATGTGATGCTAGCGAAACGGCCGCTGGCGCATCATGAGCGTGGAATGTAGTCATGTTCTCACATGACACGCATGCCATGATTTTCATGTTAGGGTCTGTCACTTGTGTTCGCCATGCAGTCATGTCATACCATACCAGTTTTACAGCATGCCATGTGAACAAAACCGTTGAGAGATCTGCAGTACCATGAAATGTAAATCATGACATTCATGACATAATATCCCAATTTTCATGCGATGAGTTGTCAAATATGTTCCACAGGCAGTCATGGTATGGCATGCGAAGTTTGGTATTGGTACCATTATCTAAACGGCCAGGAGAGCTAATAGTCGTAGGCGGATAGATAGATAGACTGATAGATAGATAGATAGATAGATAGATAGATAGATAGATAGATAGATTGACAGATAGATAGATTGACAGATAGATAGATAGATAGATAGATAGATAGATAGATAGATAGATAGATAGATAGATAGATAGATAGATAGATAGATAGATACGCTCAAAGTCACGGAAGTTCGAATAACGCACGTGTGCACAGCGCTGCGTTCTGATGTTTATGTTTGCGTCAACATATTTTCTTGAGCTAGAGCTTAACATGCAGTGCGAAATGGCTGCCTGTTGGTTTTTAAATAATAAAAATATAGGGATTGCACTCGCCTTAAAAATAAACCATAAGCAACATAATGAAATACAGCATGGTTATCAACGCGCACAATAGAAATAACTAACTAATAGGTGACGTTATGCTTAAACATGTGTTGAACAGCTCAACTTTCTATTTGCAAGTGCTATCTCCTATTATAAATATGAACGCATCAAGTAAAAACATGCCCTACCTGTTCAACCCATAAGGACTACCTAAGCGAGTTCAGTCGTTTTGAGTCATAAACTTTTCAGACCGTATACAATGAAGACGTGCCATTCAGATTCCAGGAGGAAGCAACAATGGTTAACCCTTTTCCTGGTGTTTAGTAGTAGTTGGGCAAAGACATTCCAAGTGCATCTCTTTTGTCGTTGACGTGTTACATGCACTTAGCAGTCGCTTGAACATTCTTGCGCGTTCTATGACACGAACTTCGCTGCCGAGAAGACCCCTTGCTCTGAAATGTCGCGAGCAGCTTGTGTAGTATTTTCCACTGAAGTACGTTTCGAACGAACGAAGCTGCTTTGAAAGGGTTAAGAGCGCCAGGCGGCTTACAGGTGTCGAGAATACAAAGCGGAACTGGATGAGACAAATAGTTCATTTCGTAAATATGACATTCCTAAAGGTTGTCGCACAAGGTAGCCTATGTTTAAAATAAATGTTGACACGCTTGACGGGGAGTTGACGCTATGTCAGCAAAACTAGCACAGCTACCTTCGGACTAGTATAATGCCACAACTTCGTAATTTTTTTGTGATAACAATGACAAACAGATTGACCGAAAACATTGCGGCGACACGTTTTGTGGGTTACGTGTTGGCTTGAGCTAATTACAACCAGTAGCAGTTACGCCCTGGGCACCTTGAGCCAGAGGGTCAAAACGTACTCTATCGTCTTTTTCGACGCAGTAGTATCTTCATTGCCGTTCGTTGCGAAATGTAGTAATTGATATCAGGTGCAGACTTAACGAGGTGAGTTTTAGTCATGGGTCAGAGAGAAGCATATATATGTTTCTAACCTGTATCATGAAAAATAAAGTTGTATTTGAAGTATATATTTTTCAGTAATGCAACTTTGTCACACACGTTTATTTACAGCTCTTAGTCGTCATAAGCCTCGGTCCGTAATCTACACCATCTCAGTCTTATATATAGCCTCGAATATGTGACTAAGGATCCAGCATGATTAAGGATGATCTTTTATTTGTCATTGGAAACTACACAGTTATATATTTTGGCCTTAAGGCTGAAGATTTTATTCTGCTTTGCGTACTTATCATATGAACGCCCCTTACATATATTGCACAAAGCTGCAATCATAATCCTTCTCAAGTTGCGTTTCTTCCTTATTTGGGTCATATTGGTCCTACGAAACTTCTTCAAACCTTTTATACGTTAAGCGTTGGGCATCCTCAGAGGACTATGCACTTTGTTTCTACAACTAAGCAACCACGTAGACGTGAAAAGTATCACGTAATGGCGATTGGAGAGAGTTCAGAAGGGAGCTTTCCGCGTTTCTGTGTGTTTTCTCACGGCAAGTGTAGTGATTCAGGCATTTCCAAAGAGGAAACAACTAATATCGGGACAATCATTTTGGGTACGAAGCTTCTTATGGTCGAGGCTTGTCTGTTGGCGGTGTTGGAGTCCGGCGTAGCCGAGCACATGTCACTATACGCCATGCCAGTGAGAATAACGCTGTGACAATGAAGATGATCACGACGATGATCACGGATAACGACTAGCTTGTTCAGTATATGATTACTCAATATGCACTGTGATGCATTTCGTATGGCTGCAAACAACCAACAACCACCCGGAGAATCTGAACAGACCTCGCTTTTCCAACTTTAGGTTAGATAGGATACCACTGAGCAGTAATAAGCAAGAAAACATTAAAATGACAACTGAAAACAACATGCCATTTAACACCGAAAAACATGGTATCTGACATTACAGTGAGTAGTCACTCATTTACGTGCGTGAGTAGTGAATGTCACGGCTGATTTATGGCAACACCGAACGGCCCCACTGCTTCCCCCTCTCATCATCATTCACTTCTAATATAAGCGGTGATTTTTTGGGGGCGAAGCTCCTTATGGTGTGGCTCATTTTCTCTTATGTAGTAGTAGTAGTAGTAGTAGTAGTAGTAGTAGTAGTAGTAGTACGTAGCCACTTCGTTAGTTTTAAGAATTGCTCACTAGATGGCGTTGTATGTATATGTCCTCGGAAATGTTATCACTAGATGTCTTTAGTGGTTCTCGTACGGTTGACAATTTCGTATAGTTGACGGACAGACATACAGACAAACGAACGGACGTACGCTTCGCCCCACTCATCATCAATCACTCCGTGGATATGCTGTGAGTTTTTTATGTGCGAAGCAGCTCTTTGACTAGCCTGTGTAACGCTGTCCTTCCGTGACTCTGTGCCAACGCGCCGCACCACACTCCCCTCGCCTCAGGTGTTGGGGCGGTGCCAAGTAGATCAAGCTTTTCCTCACAGTGCGTGGTGACGTCACTCTCTCTCTCACTTGCCATGCGCTGGCCGCGTGTCACCTCTCTCTCGCTTCACCTTTTCCACCACTCGCAGTGTTTGAGCGCACATCTAGTGAACACTCTTTTGGTGTTTTATCTGCGATAGAGAGGAGGCTGGAAAGCGAAGCTCCTACGCTCGCCGAAAGATGCGGTGAGCAAGTTGACCCAACTGAACCATCGCCGGCGCTGCGAGGTTTATCTGAGCCGATCATGTTGGCGTGCCACTGCGTTGTGTCGCCCAAGAGGCAGACAAAAATTGGGTGCATTCTTTCGTCCTTTCTAGAATCACTCAATCAAACAAACACCGACGACAAAAATTGGGTGCATTCTTTCCTCCTTTCTAGAATCACTCAATCAAACAAACACCGACAAAGTTCGAGCCAGGGAAGCCGAACGCGAACGTCGGCAGCGGAAGACCAACGAAACCGACGAGGAGCCAGTCGAAAACACCTATCATATCCTTGCGCAACACTGCTGCTTCGCATTGCATCAGGCTTCTCTTTGGGAAGACGTCGTTAACTTTTTTTCAATTTAGTGTTCCTTTAGGTAGTGAATCAATGCCGGGTAGTTGGTGTACACTCATCTCGTGATACAATGCAGACACACAAAGACACTGGCATGAACGGACACTCGAGGGCAGACTACTAGATGGCTTCGATTTACAGAATATTCCATGTAATACAAGACTTATACGTGATCCCGTATCGTGTACGGGCACCAGCAAGACAAAACTAACTGCAAAATGGCTCAAGTGTACCACATGAATACAAGAGACACCATATGCATAAGCCACAACCATCCGTCAAAATGCTTGACAGGGAGGTTATTCGTTCAGATGGCACGTAATCATGACACGAAAACTTTTATTCTTGCTTTTAGATGCGGAAGCATCTTATACTCGCGCCTTGTAGTGCGCCGTCCGCGCCGTCCGCGCCGTCCGCACCGCCTTAGTTGAGCTAATTCATTACGTCTGATACAATAATCACTCGTTCTCTGCTACTGCAATATTCACGCGTTCATCAAGTATAAGGTTATTTGTTGCACTTCAAAAGCATACATGTGTCCGAGTTAAAACGGTCAAAGTTTCACATTAAATGCTCCAGGAAGGTAAAGTATTGGTACGGAAACCAGTAACACAAACATGAGCTTGTACGGTAAAGTTAGCTATTTAAAACCTACGCGAGCGTCGGTGCACACTGAACCATGCCTGTGTATTCAGGCATGTTATCGGGACGGCTTTAAGCTCTCCCATAGTAGAGTACTCTGTGCTCTAAATCGTTACCCCCTTTTTCTAACCCCCCCCCCCCCTTTACTCGTTGGGTGTGCGAGGGAAACGCTTCGTTAAGGACGTCCCTGATCGTTCTACGTCAGGGGCGTCCGTCAGTACGAGTCATGGTGCCCGTCGCGTCTTCGACGCCTTCGAAGGCGCTTGTCTTCGACGTTGTTGTCCCTACGGGGACTAGTGCCGAGACCGTCGTTGATGCGACGGCCTCAATAGTCGGCCTCTCAGAGGTATACTGCGTGCAGCATCAGGGAGCTCGAAACTTCCAAGTCACCGTTAAGAGCATGGCCTCCATGTCTCTAATCGTCAATGCTGGCTGCCTGGTGATTGGCGGCGAGCGTGTTCAAGTCGTTCCCGTAGGCCCACAAGTGACCAACGTCGCCTGCCTGTTCCTGCCATCGTTCGTCTCAAACGAAGCTCTCGTCCAAGCGTTATCCCCATATGGCAAGGTGCTCACTGTCACCAGTGGTTTGATGAGCGGGCGACGCGGCGTACTCACTGGAACGCGGTATGTTCGAATGGAGATGAACGCCGCTAATCCTGTGCCGAACTACCTGCGCATCTCCGGTCACCGTGCTACGTTTGACTACCGTGGTCTCCAGCGTGTATGTCGAAGATGCGGCTCAGGGGACCATCTACGAGCCCAGTGCACAACACCGTATTGTAGTCGCTGCGGTGTGCACGGTCACGTTAGTGAAGGATGTGACCGCCCATGTCGACGCTGCGGGGACGGCCACCCAACTGTGGTTTGCCCTGTCCGCCGCTCTTACTCAGACGCTGCCGCTGGTGCCATTCCACCACTGACACCGGCAAAGGAACCAACTACCGACTCGGGGGACGCAGAGGAGGTCACCGACGCTGTGCTGGCCTCACCCCTACAAGTTCCTTCAAACGAAGCGCACAACGAAAGCGCGATTGTCGATGCGACGCTTGGCGCGTCCGCCTCGGCGCTGGTGCAGGAACCGTGCGCTTCGAAAGACGCAACGCACTGCCCTGAAAACGGCGTCGGCGTCTCTTCTTTGACGCCACTTGATGTTCAGTGCACAAATGACCCCAGTTATCAGGCTGCTGCTGTTGGAGTTGGCCCTACGACCCCTGTTATTTTGGAAAACAGTGGCGAAAACACCACAGCCTCTTCTGTTGCGGCCGCTCCGACCATTTCGACATCGCGTCGTACACGTAAAAAATCGCCCACACAAAGGGTGCCTACACCGGACTGCCGAGACGCGGACAGTGCTGCCAGCATCAAGAATGTGGATCCAAGCTTGCCGGCGGCTCAGTCCCTACCTCCTCAGGACACGTCTTCGGAAGACGGCTTCAGCCTGGGACTGGATAGTAGCATCGGACTGTCTAGCCTTGCCGATTTTGACGTTGAAATGGGAGCTACACGTGAAACAAAGCGAGGGCACACTTCCAGCTCTTGCTCCGATGAACGCAGTGATGGCCGTGGTAAATCCACACGGTCCAAAAAACCTCGACCCTCTTCTGGAGGGTCGAACAGTGCGTTGTATTTGGTCGAGCAAGTGTCCCCTGGACACTTTCCAGGACACCGTCTAGAACTATGCGTCCAGGTTAGTCTTTACTTTTTATTATGGCTACTACACTGCATATTATTTCATTGAACGTTCAGGGTTTTCGCAGTCCGGCAAAGCAGGCTGAAGTGATTAGTGTCGCCCGCGCTGAAAATTGTGATGTTTTGTGCCTCCAGGAAACAAATTTTTTCTCGCTATCCGACGTACTTGCTTTTAAACGAAGGTTCAACCTAGATTGTTATTTCTCTTTTGCTACATCTCGTTTTACGGGAGTAGGTATTATTATTTTTAACCGAGCTCTATTAAGGGATCATCATGCTTTTTACGATGGCATGGGCAGGGTTTTGGCTTTAGACTGTAGCTACTTTTCTTTCAGATTAAGGATACTGTGTGTGTATGGGCCAGCGCAAGCTGGACAGTCTAATGACTTTTTTAGAAACCTGGATGTGTTTTTTCTTGACGGTCGTGATGTCATTTTGATTGGCGACTTCAACTGCGTTCTAAATACGCGAACCGATGTACAAGGTCCTGGCTGGGGCCAGTCTGCTTGGAATTCACGCGAGCTTCGCCGCCTTGTCCACCACTTTTCATTACTAGACGCGCACAATGTAGTGCACGGAAATACCTTTGTTTGGACATGGCGACGTGGACGATCCTCCAGCAGGCTCGACCGGGCTTATATCCCACGAGCGTTAGAGGCGTTTGTCTCTGATCTATGCGTTCCGTCCTTCCCACCTTCTCCTGTGTACGTATCTGATCATCGGCCTATTGTCTTGAAGCTCGAAGTTCCATTTTCTTTCTCAGAAAAGCCATGGCGTCTTGATGTTCGCGTCCTGCAGGACGCGCGCTCAAGATCAGATTTGTCACGCGCAATACGTGTGTCGCTCACGGCGTCTGGTCCTGAAGATTGGGATGCGCTTAAAACACAGTGGCGCCTGCGCTGCGCAGTGGAGGGGCGTTCGCTTCGTCGACGCGTTTCTGAAGAGCTTGCTGATACCGCGATGAAGTTACGCATTGCTTTGCGCGCCGAGACGCCTTCTCCTCTGATGCGAGCGTGGCAGCGTGAACTGCGTGAACGCTTTCAGCGCTTGACTGCTGCTTCGTCCCTGGCGGCAGCAGCATGGCGCTGTAGACACAACCCATGTGCACATCCCGAGGTGCTGCGCTACGCGAGACATTCCTTTTTTGGGCAATCAGAGCCACCTGTCTCTATGACAGCACAAATACCACCTGCGCAGCGGCTTCCTACGCGTGATCGATCGGTTTTCTTGGCGCATTTTGAAGCAATGTCGTGTTCGGCCATGCGGACTAACTGTGATGAAACACCGCCAATGCTTAGAAGTTTGCCCCGTATTCCTCAAGAAGCTGCAGATTGCCTGCACATCCCTCCGTCGGCTGATGAGGTAAAGGCGGCACTGAAATCTATGAAACGTGGAACGGCCCCAGGGCCAGACGGTTTACCTGTTGAGTTTTACTTGACATTTTGGGATGAGATTGGTGCTACATTTACCGCGGTAATCCGGCGATGCTACGAGGACGGTGTCTTTCCATCAAGTTTTCGAGATGGACGCATTGTGCTTATTCCAAAGGGTGATGCTTCCTCTCTTAATCCTGAAGATTGGAGACCTATCACGCTCCTCAATGTTGACTAAAATATTCGCGGCGGTAGCCGTTCAACGTTTGAGGGGTCTGTTGAACACCCTAATAGGTCATCACCAGACTTCATCAGTGCTTGGACGAGAAATACACAGCTTGTCATATACCACACGGGATATCATAGCTTATACTTTGTCGCGATCTGCGCGTGGTATCCTTGTGTCTTTGGACCAGGAAAAAGCGTTTGACCGACTAGAGCACGCGTATATCTTTAATGTGCTCACAGCCTTCGGCTTTTCTCATTCGTTTGTGGAAATGATTAAAAATACGTACACTGGTCTGAAAAGCACACTAGTTCTGGATGGTTGGGAAAGTGCTGCCTTTTCCATAACACGTGGGGTCCGTCAGGGATGTCCATTGTCTCCTGTGCTATTTGTCCTCAGCCTTGAGCCATACTTGCGTGCTCTTGATGCGGATTCACGTGTCCGGGGTCTTCCGCTTCCTGGTAGCGGTGTCGTGAAAGTCACAGCTTTCGCTGATGATATAACCTTGTACCTTTCAGATGAAGATAGCCTTTCACGCAGCCTGCATGTATTTTCCCAATATGGCGACATTTCAGGTGCAGCGTTGAACATCTCCAAATCCCGGTATTTCTTCATTGGCTCTCCAAACTCCAGGCTTAGCGCCAGTGTTCCCATTCAGCCGGCCGCGTCCCTTCGTATTTTAGGTATTTCATACAACCACTACGGCATTTGCGAATCTGTTTGGTTAAACGCTCTCGAGGAAGTAAGACAGAAAATTCAGGATGCACGGGATTTCGACTTCCCGCTTCTTGAACGGAGGTACCTTGCGCAGACTGTATTTTGCGGTCGCATTTGGTACCTTTCTCACGTCGTGCAACCATCTTTACGTATCGTGCGATCACTGCAGTCTGCTTTGTGTTCCTTTTTTTGGTCAGGCGGCACTGAGTTGGTCTCTCGCGCGGCACTGGGACAGCAGCGTGCTCAAGGAGGCTTTGCTTTCCCTTCAGTGTCCATACGCTGTCGGCTGCTGGCACTGCGTTTCCTTTTGCGCCTAGTGCAAGGGGAGGAATCTCCCGCACGAACGCTTGCATATTACTTTCTGGGTACTCAACTTCGCCATTTGATGCCTAATGTGCAACTTAACAGGGGGCCACAGTCAATAACACTTCCTGCGTTTTATGCAACAACTGTTGCATTTTTTCGCCATGTCAAGTCGAGCTGTCCTGGCATAGATGTTTTGAACAACCACATAGTTGAGACAACTGCTGCTTTGTTGCTTCCGTTGGTCCCGCCAGCCCGCCGTGCTCGCTCTAGACGGGTGTCTTGGAGCTCCTTAACGGCTTCTTTTCTGCCTGGACACCTTCGGGACTTCATGTGGCGCCTGGGATGGGGTGTACTTCCCACTCTCGACCGCCTCGAAAGGTGGAGAATAGTCCAGTCAGCAACATGTCCGAACTGCTCCCTTCGGGAAACAAATCAGCATTTTCTGAGGCATTGTATCATTGCTCGCTTTTTTTGGAGAGCCGTACATGCTGGATTTCACTGCCTCAGAGTAAATCGCTTCGTTTCTTCTGGGCGTTGTTCGCGAGGCCGCTTCGCTTGTCTTCTCATTGTTGCCGGCGCTTTCTGCCTCTGGCGCAACCGCTGCGAGGCGGTTGCTGCGGGCCGCCGCCGCCGCGCGCTCTACCCGATCCTAGAACGATTGTACTCGGAGCTGCTGTCTGTTTTGTCGGAGGAGCTCTTCTTCCTCGGTGAAGAGGAATTCCTTCGGCACTGGTCTTGCCCTTTTGTGTCGGTCTATGACGGACGAGTGAAACTTGTCTTTCGGCCGGCCTGGTATTGGTAGGCTGATCTGTCGATGTGCCGGCAGAAATGGCATGCCAACATGTAAATATGCAAAATGTATATATTTATGTTTTATTTGTCTCTTGTTTACTTTGAAGTATTTTGTGGTTGTGTTTGTGTGAACCATCAAATGTACATGTTGTTTCAACGTCATCTCATATCCATGTTCATGTAAATGACGTCTGTCTTGTCATCATCGTTAGAGTATGTCTAAGACGGAAATGTTCTGTTGAGTGTTAATGACGTTTGTGGCAATAAATTTTTTCTAAAATGTGAACCATGCCTGTGTATTCAGGCATGTTATCGGGACGGCTTTAAGCTCTCCCATAGTAGAGTACTCTGTGCTCTAAATCGTTACCCCCTTTTTCTAACCTCCCCCTTTACTCGTTGGGCGTGCGAGGGAAACGCTTCGTTAAGGACGTCCCTGATCGTTCTACGTCAGGGGCGTCCGTCAGTACGAGTCATGGTGCCCGTCGCGTCTTGGACGCCTTCGAAGGCGCTTGTCTTCGACGTTGTTGTCCCTACGGGGACTAGTGCCGAGACCGTCGTTGATGCGACGGCCTCAATAGTCGGCCTCTCAGAGGTATACTGCGTGCAGCATCAGGGAGCTCGAAACTTCCAAGTCACCGTTAAGAGCATGGCCTCCATGTCTCTAATCGTCAATGCTGGCTGCCTGGTGATTGGCGGCGAGCGTGTTCAAGTCGTTCCCGTAGGCCCACAAGTGACCAACGTCGCCTGCCTGTTCCTGCCATCGTTCGTCTCAAACGAAGCTCTCGTCCAAGCGTTATCCCCATATGGCAAGGTGCTCACTGTCACCAGTGGTTTGATGAGCGGGCGACGCGGCGTACTCACTGGAACGCGGTATGTTCGAATGGAGATGAACGCCGCTAATCCTGTGCCGAACTACCTGCGCATCTCCGGTCACCGTGCTACGTTTGACTACCGTGGTCTCCAGCGTGTATGTCGAAGATGCGGCTCAGGGGACCATCTACGAGCCCAGTGCACAACACCGTATTGTGGTCGCTGCGGTGTGCACGGTCACGTTAGTGAAGGATGTGACCGCCCATGTCGACGCTGCGGGGACGGCCACCCAACTGTGGTTTGCCCTGTCCGCCGCTCTTACTCAGACGCTGCCGCTGGTGCCTTTCCACCACTGACACCGGCAAAGGAACCAACTACCGACTCGGGGGACGCAGAGGAGGTCACCGACGCTGTGCTGGCCTCACCCCTACAAGTTCCTTCAAACGAAGCGCACAACGAAAGCGCGATTGTCGATGCGACGCTTGGCGTGTCCGCCTCCCCGCTGGTGCAGGAACCGTGCGCTTCGAAAGACGCAACGCACTGCCCTGAAAACGGCGTCGGCGTCTCTTCTTTGACGCCACTTGATGTTCAGTGTACAAATGACCCCAGTTATCAGGCTGCTGCTGTTGGAGTTGGCCCTACGACCTCTGTTATTTTGGAAAACAGTGGCGAAAACACCACAGCCTCTTCTGTTGCGGCCGCTCCGACCATTTCGACATCGCGTCGTACACGTAAAAAATCGCCCACACAAAGGGTGCCTACACCGGACTGCCGAGACGCGGACAGTGCTGCCAGCATCAAGAATGTGGATCCAAGCTTGCCGGCGGCTCAGTCCCTACCTCCTCAGGACACGTCTTCGGAAGACGGCTTCAGCCTGGGACTGGATAGTAGCATCGGACTGTCTAGCCTTGCCGATTTTGACGTTGAAATGGGAGCTACACGTGAAACAAAGCGAGGGCACACTTCCAGCTCTTGCTCCGATGAACGCAGTGATGGCCGTGGTAAATCCCAACGGTCCAAAAAACCTCGACCCTCTTCTGGAGGGTCGAACAGTGCGTTGTAATTTGGTCGAGCAAGTGTCCCCTGGACACTTTCCAGGACACCGTCTAGAACTATGCGTCCAGGTTAGTCTTTACTTTTTATTATGGCTACTACACTGCATATTATTTCATTGAACGTTCAGGGTTTTCGCAGTCCGGCAAAGCAGGCTGAAGTGATTAGTGTCGCCCGCGCTGAAAATTGTGATGTTTTGTGCCTCCAGGAAACAAATTTTTTCTCGCTATCCGACGTGCTTGCTTTTAAACGAAGGTTCAACCTAGATTGTTATTTCTCTTTTGCTACATCTCGTTTTACGGGAGTAGGTATTATTATTTTTAACCGAGCTCTATTAAGGGATCATCATGCCTTTTACGATGGCATGGGCAGGGTTTTGGCTTTAGACTGTAGCTACTTTTCTTTCAGATTAAGGATACTGTGTGTGTATGGGCCAGCGCAAGCTGGACAGTCTAATGACTTTTTTAGAGACCTGGATGTGTTTTTTCTTGACGGTCGTGATGTCATTTTGATTGGCGACTTCAACTGCGTTCTAAATACGCGAACCGATGTACAAGGTCCTGGCTGGGGCCGGTCTGCTTGGAATTCACGCGAGCTTCGCCGCCTTGTCCACCACTTTTCATTACTAGACGCGCACAATGTAGTGCACGGAAATACCTTTGTTTGGACATGGCGACGTGGACGATCCTCCAGCAGGCTCGACCGGGCTTATATCCCACGAGCGTTAGAGGCGTTTGTCTCTGATCTATGCGTTCCGTCCTTCCCACCTTCTCCTGTGTACGTATCTGATCATCGGCCTATTGTCTTGAAGCTCGAAGTTCCATTTTCTTTCTCAGAAAAGCCATGGCGTCTTGATGTTCGCGTCCTGCAGGACGCGCGCTCAAGATCAGATTTGTCACGCGCAATACGTGTGTCGCTCACGGCGTCTGGTCCTGAAGATTGGGATGCGCTTAAAACACAGTGGCGCCTGCGCTGCGCAGTGGAGGGGCGTTCGCTTCGTCGACGCGTTTCTGAAGAGCTTGCTGATACCGCGATGAAGTTACGCATTGCTTTGCGCGCCGAGACGCCTTCTCCTCTGATGCGAGCGTGGCAGCGTGAACTGCGTGAACGCTTTCAGCGCTTGACTGCTGCTTCGTCCCTGGCGGCAGCAGCATGGCGCTGTAGACACAACCCATGTGCACATCCCGAGGTGCTGCGCTACGCGAGACATTCCTTTTTTGGGCAATCAGAGCCACCTGTCTCTATGACAGCACAAATACCACCTGCGCAGCGGCTTCCTACGCGTGATCGATCGGTTTTCTTGGCGCATTTTGAAGCAATGTCGTGTTCGGCCATGCGGACTAACTGTGATGAAACACCGCCAATGCTTAGAAGTTTGCCCCGTATTCCCCAAGAAGCTGCAGATTGCCTGCACATCCCTCCGTCGGCTGATGAGGTAAAGGCGGCACTGAAATCTATGAAACGTGGAATGGCCCCAGGGCCAGACGGTTTACCTGTTGAGTTTTACTTGACATTTTGGGATGAGATTGGTGCTACGTTTACCGCGGTAATCCGGCGATGCTACGAGGACGGTGTCTTTCCATCAAGTTTTCGAGATGGACGCATTGTGCTTATTCCAAAGGGTGATGCTTCCTCTGTTAATCCTGAAGATTGGAGACCTATCACGCTCCTCAATGTTGACTATAAGATATTCGCGGCGGTAGCCGTTCAACGTTTGAGGGGTCTGTTGAACACCCTAATAGGTCATCACCAGACTTCATCAGTGCTTGGACGAGAAATACACAGCTTGTCATATACCACACGGGATATCATAGCTTATACTTTGTCGCGATCTGCGCGTGGTATCCTTGTGTCTTTGGACCAGGGAAAAGCGTTTGACCGACTAGAGCACGCGTATATCTTTAATGTGCTCACAGCCTTCGGCTTTTCTCATTCGTTTGTGGAAATGATTAAAAATACGTACACTGGTCTGAAAAGCACACTAGTTCTGGATGGTTGGGAAAGTGCTGCCTTTTCCATAACACGTGGGGTCCGTCAGGGATGTCCATTGTCTCCTGTGCTATTTGTCCTCAGCCTTGAGCCATAATTGCGTGCTCTTGATGCGGATTCACGTGTCCGGGGTCTTCCGCTTCCTGGTAGCGGTGTCGTGAAAGTCACAGCTTTCGCTGATGATATAACCTTGTACCTTTCAGATGAAGATAGCCTTTCACGCAGCCTGCATGTATTTTCCCAATATGGCGACATTTCAGGTGCAGCGTTGAACATCTCCAAATCCCGATATTTCTTCATTGGCTCTCCAAACTCCAGGCTTAGCGCCAGTGTTCCCATTCAGCCGGCCGCGTCCCTTCGTATTTTAGGTATTTCATACAACCACTACGGCATTTGCGAATCTGTTTGGTTAAACGCTCTCGAGGAAGTAAGACAGAAAATTCAGGATGCACGGGATTTCGACTTCCCGCTTCTTGAGCGGAGGGTACCTTGCGCAGACTGTATTTTGCGGTCGCATTTGATACCTTTCTCACGTCGTGCAACCATCTTTACGTATCGTGCGATCACTGCAGTCTGCTTTGTGTTCCTTTTTTTGGTCAGGCGGCACTGAGTTGGTCTCTCGCGCGGCACTGGGACAGCAGCGTGCTCAAGGAGGCTTTGCTTTCCCTTCAGTGTCCATACGCTGTCGGCTGCTGGCACTGCGTTTCCTTTTGCGCCTAGTGCAAGGGGAGGAATCTCCCGCACGAACGCTTGCATATTACTTTCTGGGTACTCAACTTCGCCATTTGATGCCTAATGTGCAACTTAACAGGGGGCCACAGTCAATAACACTTCCTGCGTTTTATGCAACAACTGTTGCATTTTTTCGCCATGTCAAGTCGAGCTGTCCTGGCATAGATGTTTTGAACAACCACATAGTTGAGACAACTGCTGCTTTGTTGCTTCCGTTGGTCCCGCCAGCCCGCCGTGCTCGCTCTAGACGGGTGTCTTGGAGCTCCTTAACGGCTTCTTTTCTGCCTGGACACCTTCGGGACTTCATGTGGCGCCTGGGATGGGGTGTACTTCCCACTCTCGACCGCCTCGAAAGGTGGAGAATAGTCCAGTCAGCAACATGTCCGAACATCTCCCTTCGGGAAACAAATCAGCATTTTCTGAGGCATTGTATCATTGCTCGCGTTTTTTGGAGAGCCGTACATGCTGGATTTCACTGCCTCAGAGTAAATCGCTTCGTTTCTTCTGGGCGTTGTTCGCGAGGCCGCTTCGCTTGTCTTCTCATTGTTGCCGGCGCTTTCTGCCTCTGGCGCAACCGCTGCGAGGCGGTTGCAGCGGGCCGCCGCCGCCGCGCGCTCTACCCGATCCTAGAACGATTGTACTCGGAGCTGCTGTCTGTTTTGTCGGAGGAGCTCTTCTTCCTCGGTGAAGAGGAATTTCTTCGGCACTGGTCTTGCCCTTTTGTGTCGGTCTATGACGGACCAGTGAAACTTGTCTTTCGGCCGGCCTGGTATTGGTAGGCTGATCTGTCGATGTGCCGGCAGAAATGGCATGCCAACATGTAAATATGCAAAATGTACATATTTATGTTTTATTTGTCTCTTGTTTACTTTGAAGTATTTTGTAGTTGTGTTTGTGTGAACCATCAAATGTACATGTTTTTTCAACGTCATCTCATATCCATGTTCATGTAAATGACGTCTGTCTTGTCATCATCGTTAGAGTATGTCTAAGACGGAAATGTTCTGTTGAGTGTTAATGACGTTTGTGGCAATAAATTTTTTCTAAAATGTGTCTAACTCTGTTACCAGCCACTAAACTGTTTTAGCGGGACGGCTCAGTGCTCTCCCATAGTTGAGTACGAAGTACTCAAAATCGTTTAACATATTAGATGCGGAAGCATCTTATACCGTCACCCCCGGAAGCTTTTCAGGCCTGCGCGTCACGTGACGTGACGTCGACGACGTCACATCGCGCCGGCCGGCCGGCCGCCCTTCGCTGGGTGGCTGCGCCAGCCGCGAGCGCTTGCCGCGAGAGCCCTTCACGCCTACCGACTCGGGCGAGGTGCCATGACACCATGTCCGCACGATTTATCAAGGTATCGATTGATTGTATGGTTTAACGCGCCGACGCAACGCAGGCGATATAGCGCGCCGTAGGGGAGGGCTCAGGATCAAGTTTGACTACCTGGGAATCTTTACTTTATTGTGTGCCGAAATCTCGTACACACGGGCGTTTTCGCTGTTCGCCTCCATCAGAAATGCGGCCGCCGCAGCCGGGTATCGAAACCGCGCCCTAGTGCTCAGCAGCGCTACGCCTTAGCCACTGAGCCACCGCGGTTGGGGAACTTATCAAGGTATCAAGAAATAATGAATATCATGAAATGAATAATGCATATTTATTTATCACAGCCAGACGCCGTCTGTACAAATATCACAGTGCGCATTGTTCTCGGTCCAGGCAGACGACAGGCAACACAAGATGTTGCCCTTAATGCTGAAAATATGTTAAAAGTACAAAACACAATATCTTGCCATATAAAACTCAAAACAAAACAGATTGTAACAGCAAAAACATCCCCGAGCTTTGGAACAGAAAAAGCACACTTTCATTTAAATTGTAGGTTAGAGGAAAACATACCATTCGTTTATCATAGTAGCAGTAGCAACACAAGGTATCAGGTTCAAACACTTGCCAAAAAATACAATACATAAGAACACAGGTGACTAAATTGTGGTCCACAGCATGATAAATGACAGAAAGAAAAGTAATTGTACTGCCACAGGTAGGTGCATGTCCTAGGGAAAAAATCAAACAAAAATCTAAGAAAAAACAAATCACAGTTCACAACATGTCTGTACACAGAGAGCACAAGGAAAGTGTACACAGCTTAGGTACCAAAACGGACTGTACAACTGCTACAGTAGGCACCGAGGCAGTTCGAATTAAAAAAAAAAGAAAAAAGTACACCACTTTTAAAAGCTAACAACTTGTAAAGAGATACAAAACTGGAAACAAGGCTCATTTTACATAAGGCAGAAGTATACCAAGGAAATCAAGTCATGACATGCAATCAAATACACTCTGTGCAGTTTCACAAGAATAAATGTGAAGAGCTTTGCAGAAAGGAGTAGTAGCTGCTCCTTCATAAAGTTCACCGTCTCTTTCTTGCCTTCATCAATGCTGGCTTCCAATTCGTCCAGAAGGGAATGTATTGCTTGAGCCAGGTGGCGATAAGTGCAGCGCTCCTCAGACAGCATCGACAGGTTGTTCAAAATTTCCAACAAGGAACTTACTTTTTGAACTGAGTCTGGTACAACAGCGCTACCAAGGTTCTTGATTGGTGAACCTTGATAGCAGGCAAAGACTTCAAGGTTTGCAAACACGGTCAATGACGCATTCAAACAAGATTCACGATAGTCGATAATGTTCAAAAACATGCAGCACTCTTCTTTATGAATCACAGTCCACTTCACTGACACAGTCCACACACACTGACACCACACACACTGACACAGTCCACACACACTGAATCACAGTCCACAGACACTGACACCCCTTGCAGGCGAGCCCTTGGTTCTTCGAGGGACGAAAACCGGTCTCGTTCTTGCTCCGCTTCATATGACGCCAGCGACTCTTCTACAGCACGGGCGCGTTGGGAGGCTTCTTGTCGGCTCCTCTTGGCGACAGGGGTTTCTCTCGTGCTCTGGTCTCGTACTGATAGGTAGGACGGACAGCCGGGAAATACCGTTGGGACAGATCCAGGACGCAACCGTGGTACTGGGAGTGCAACTTCAATAACTCTCCCTGTCCTTGGATCCGTGTACGATGTCGTCTTCTCGATGCATGAAGCGTCGCAATGATCCGCGCACACCTGCACAAACGTTTCAAGAACGTCTGAGACGCCACTTCTCAAAAGAAAAAAATGCGCTCCCGTTTGCATGACCGCGTTTACAGTCCGTGTAGCTAAAACAAAGTCTACCTACGTTTCGCAAGCATCTAAATAAAAGCGCTGCGCTAAGCGGTACAAGCAACATGAAAGGAAACGCGGGAGCGTGATGTCACCGCACTCCACGAAGCGCTTCCACCGAGAGCTTGCAAGAATGGACGACACCACGGCACTGTTAGTGAACAAAGCGCAGCTGACCATCCTTGCTGCGAACGCTGCTGGCGTCAGCGCTTCGCGAGGCCCGGCGGCCACACGCTCAAGTATTTCCCATCATAGGTGATTTCTACCCGAACAAGCAACGACAAGCTAAGAACAGGAGCATCTCAAATTCTTACCTTAGTGCACGAAGTCGGCACGAAGTCCTTCCTAGGAATGGCGCGTAGCCATTGTTTGAGAGCGTCGGCGTCTTTAGGGAAGGAAAACACTTGTATCTTCTTTCCTGTTTTGTAGTTGCCGGTGCATCCGGGTACACAACACTTATTCGGCATTGTCGCATCACTCCAGCATCACGCACGGAAAGGAAATTGCCGCAAAACAACAACGGAAAGCAACAAACGCGAAACACCGTCAACACCACGCCGCCGAACCGTCACCACTGCCGCCGCGCTGCGCTCGCTGCCGCTGCGGCTTCCCCGAGAGTCGGCCGGCCGGAAATGACGTCAGATTGCTGGGCGCAGGCCTGAAAAGATTTTCCGGGGGTGACGCTTATACTCGCGCCTTGTAGTGCGCCGTCCGCGCCGTCCGCACCGCTTCTCGAACATTCGACAGCTGACGCGCGCGCAAGCGCCGTCGCGCCGTCGCCCACCATCTGTGCCGCGCGCGCTTCTCCTTCGAGAACATTCGACAGCTGACAGCGCATGCGCCGTCGCGCCGTCGCCATCTGTGCCGCGCGCGCGCTTCTCCTTCGAGAACATTCGACAGCTGACAGCGCATGCACCGTCGCGCTGTATATATACTCAAGGTCGGCGCTCGCTCGCTCAGTTGCCGCTCGTCCGTTGGTTCGTCGCAATAAATAAAACACCGCCCTTTCGCATACGTGCCGTACGTGTTCACTCATTTAACACCCCATTTCACAACCACGTTAACCAATTTAGCCATCGACCCAAGTAAGTCGCAATTTAACACCCGTTAACCAATTACATGCTTCCGCATCCTCCTCAGTGTTCCCCCGAGGGAAGCTGCGGGCAATTTTTTTTACATGCCTTGTGTTCCGTAGATTCTTCGCTGTTCTTGTTCTGTCTTTTTTTAATACAAGCCTGCTTTAGTTGACACTCGTATGTAGAGCCGTCAGCATTTTTAACACGAACACTTCTATGCGTGGCCAGGGCTAGTTTGATTGATGCCAGCCGCGAAGTGCTGGGCGCTTTTGCCGAGATCATACCTCGGTAGGCTTGGTTAGTATGTAGGCACGCATGGTTAGCATCTCGGCAACAGAACCCAAACGTACTTGGTGTCAGCGTCAATCAAACTGCATGCAGGACACGCGCCGGAGCGTTCGTGTTAAAGGTGCTGACGGCTCTACGTTGTTTTCTGTACTTTTATGCTTGGGCTGTTACATAGGATGCTCACAATAAGGATATTTAGAGCATCGCCGTTCCTGATTGATTGATTGATTGGTATGTGGGGTTTAACGTCCCAAAACCACTATATGATTATGAGAGACGCCAAAGTGGAGGGCTCCGGAAATTTAGACCACCTGGGGTTCTTTAACGTGCACCCAAATCTGAGCACACGGGCCTAAGCATCGCCGTTCCTCTCGTCCTTCAAATTAGCATATTTCACTCGAACACTTTTGGGTCATGATTCCGTACCACAAAACTAGAGAAGATCTACACTGCACTGTAATTGGTGCAAAATACTTTGCTTATGAAGCGACAAGGCTGAACACCGTGTGAAGAGTCACCATCCAACCTTTCCTTTTAAATGTGTGATAACTCTATCATAAGTACAACTACATCAACCCTTTCAGCTTCTATATAGAGTTGAACTTCTTTTAACTGTTTATATTGTAAAAACACATTCTCTATCGCGGAAGTTTTACTCAGCTTTTCAACGTTGCAAATTGTGTGAGGAGATTGAGGGAAAAAAGAACACCTCAACGCAGCGTACGCCCCATCCGCGCAGTGTATATTCAAGTGCATTGTCCGAGAATGGAGCGTGACTACCGGTTTCAATGGGTTCGAAAAGGAAGAGAGAACGCTGGCGGCATTTCTCAAGTGTAGCAAAAGTGCTTTGGCAGCCAAGACACAACAACAAAGTAAACACAACTGGGCGTTAAACCAAAAGACAACAGTTAAGCCTAACGTTACGAAGACAACCAAAACACCAGAGAGCGACAGAGAAAGAAACAGTGAAAGACGCGGCCACACCAGTAGGACGGCGCTATCCCGGGAACCTGCTCAACCGGCTCCTCCAGCGGAGGGGGCGGTGAACAAGGAAGGGCCAACTCGAAAAAGATTGGCAGGTGAAAACCGGACGCAAAGTATACGTTAAGGCAACAATATGATTCAAACGCGTGGCGTCAGCCGCGCTGCGCGCCCGAACGTAATGAACGGTGTTGAGACACGCCGAAGAGCCACTCAAGAGTGCGTGCAATGTTGCGCACTGCCTCGGAAGCTCAGCCTTGCTATTAGGGCCGTTGCTTCGAAGAGGGGTTCGCGCTCGCTTGAAGGAGCCTGATAGAAGCGGGTGGGCATAAGGGTGTGATGCTGAGGACAGCTGTGGGAGACGCGCCCACAATAGCGTAGTCAAGAGGTGACAAGGTGGAAAAGACAAGAGGCGAGATGTCAGGCTCAGCGTTTGTGCTTTTCCGGGGTCGGTGGACCGGCGCTTGCTGTGATGTGACTGAAGTTAACGCAAGCTTGTACATTTCGGTATTCAGTTCCAGCATCAAGCGCACAACACGAGACAAAAAAGAAAACACAAAAAGAAGAAATACCTACAGTCTTCGTGAGTTTGACATTGGCCTTCTTGTGCGCCAGATGCTGAAATAGTTGTGACGATGCTGTTATGTGGTCTTTCCCGCAGGGGCGAGGATAAGTAGAGCGTTTCTTTTTTTAATTGTGAAATATTTCTTAGCGAACTTCATGAACTTTGAGCGTATCTGTGTATCTAGCCGTTTACTTTTCGGTGCCTTCGTGGTCACCCCGTTAAGTTGGCATGAACTAAAATTATTAGCATGAGAGGGTAAAATGGTTTCAAGAAAATGACACGCTGGTCAAGACATGAATAATGTCACAATTCCGTCGCGCAAGTCGTCCAGCACTTTCCGCCAGACAGTGGGACATACCGACGGGTGGGTATGTGCCGCTGGTATGCAGGTATATGGCACACTCAGTATCTAAAAAAATAGCGTTAAGAAATAAATACCCGACATTGGTATCGTCAATCGGATGAATGCAAAGAATAAATGTCAGGGTCCCACCTGGAATTAAACCCAAGCATTCTGCGTGGCAATGAAGCATTTTAATAGAGATCTACCATGTCCCGAAACTACTTTTTAAATAGACGCTAATATTTTGGGCACGTCAATAGTGGTTGCCATACTGCCTACCAAATTTTATAAGAACTACAAATGTACTCCTTTGATAGAGCCGTCACGTCGGGTTAATGTCGATCTTGGTTAGTTGCCATGCGCAGAAGTGTATTTCTGTAGCAGAGTGCAGGGCCAGCATCCTCGCGAGCATCAGCACTTCTTAATAGCTTTGGTGTCGCTAATACGCATGTTCCAGTTGGCATCGTTGCGCAAGTGCAAAGAGCATATATATATATATATATATATATATATATATATATATATATATATATATATATATATATATATATATATATATATATATATATATATATATATATATATATATTTAAACACCTACAACTCTTTACCATATGTCTGTGCGTGCAACATTTGTACATATATTTAGCGTCAGTTCAAGACGTGTTGCTTAATGAAAAAAAAATTGCAACAATGGTTACATTCCCTGCGGATGCTTCACATAATAGAGAGTTTTAGTACTGCGGAATGGCGCTACGTACGCATCACGCAAGCGCCTTGCGTTACGTAGCGTCCTTTGCCACTAATCGGCTTTTAGTACGCCGTAGTACCCGCGTACGTAACGAGCGTGAAGCGTGTTGCGTCATCTGGTACATCAAAATAGAAGTACGTGTTGTTGACAGCCAATGTGAGCCAATCCAAGTGTTATAGCTAGATTATGGCCATATTTTAAGCCACAGAGCCGGTCGGTGCTTGCCTTCGATGCCGCCATTTGGCAAAACGAAGTCTCGCGCTGTCGCGAACTTGTTCGAGAGCGGCGCGATCACCTCATACGTACGCACGCACGCATCTCATGCGTGCGTACGTAGTGGCTGCGTACGTAACGCGATACGTGCGCGTTGAGGTCTGCGCACGCGCACTACGCCGAACGTGGCCTCCTTACGTACGCAACGCCGCCACGTACGCAGCGTACGCAATACTAAAACTCTCTTATGTCTATTCCCAGGTACGTGGGATCTGCTGAATTTCGCTTTTCTCGTGTGAAGTGCACTGTCTATCACACAGGCCACAGAAGGTCACTCGAAACTATTATTTCCCTTTAAAGAACATTGGTGGTAATGTAGGAGGAGAGAGCTTAATTAAGAGTAAAGGGTGATTCTTTGGAGGCCTGCACCAATACGAATCACTGTTGATTTCGTCTACATGTTCAAACTTTACGACATCCCCGGGTTTCAATTCCGCAGTGATGTCTTCGCGATAACCTGCAATGATTAGAATAAAACGTTTGCAAAATCGAGCACGGTTTTGTATGAACGACATGCTTTAGAAAATCACTCGTGTAGCATGTCTTTGTATTGCCGACATGGTACTTCTCTGTGCGAACAACTGTATATCTTGTTAGAGAGGAGGTCGAAGACATACATAATCATATTAGGTCATAACTCGTCCATTGAAGTCACTGCAGTTGCTTTTATTTAAATCATATGGATTACTTTATCGATGGAGAGCCTTTACTGTGCAAAGAATATTCAATATGTAAATATTTGAGGTATTTTTAATGGTAAAATCTTGTTCATCTGTGTGATTTCGACGACAAGGATGTCTATGTTTGCCTTTGTTAAAATTTAGGCCCGAAAAGACGGTTGCACTCATACGTAATATAACGCTCACACTGCATGCTTTTGATGTCGTTTTTTTTGCTGAAAACACCTTTCGATCGTGTTTCTTGCTTCAAGCCATGAAGTCTCAGAAGCCACTTTCAGTTATTTTGTCAGTCTTTCATAGTGATACTTGTCCCTCTTCTTTTCCCGCTTTACTATCATTTTTGTGACGTCCTACTTCTTTTTTTTTGCTGCGATTGGTCAAGCTTAGTATTTCGTTAGCCTCCGGCATTGTTGTTTTTTTCTGCAACTTCTCTTCACGAATTGCAGACGAAGAACCCTTCACTTTTCCTCTTATAAAACAGCGTAGTGCCCAATTCTCCACGCGCTTTCGTTCACCACTCTTCAATCAATAAAATGCAGTCAGTTGTGAGTAGTTGTAGGTTTATTACAAACGGTGAGTTACCCTAGGCTTCGGTTACTCGCTCCGTGTACGACGCCACCGTGCCAACATTATAAAGTTGTAGGCTGAAGCTTAAATGATCCCAATGATACTATAATCAGCGTATTACAGACAAACGCAGATGTTTAAGACTGAAAAATGATTAGACACACCAAGAGACAGCGCAGTAAATATGTACCACAAAGTTTATGCCATTTCGACTGAAAAGTTTTAGGTATGCAATACTAAAGACAATACTGTCCGCCGTAATCAAGGAGGTTTAAATTTTTTAAAACCTAATTGACCATAATACGCTAACATCTATTTGTATTAAAAAATTGTTAGATCCCACGTGCGGTGGGAATCGATGATAGGCGAAGCACGAATGAGAAAGATTGGCCCCACCGCGGTGGTCTAGTGGCTAAGGTATACTCGGCTGCTGACCCGCAGGTCGCGGTATCGAATCCCGGCTGCGGCGGCTGCATTTCCGATGGAGGTGGAAATGTTGCAGGCCCGTGTGCTCAGGTTTGGGTGCACTTTAAGTAACCCCAGGTGGTCGAAATTTCCGGAGCCCTTCACTACGGCGTCTCTCATGGTGGTTTTGGGACGTTAAACCCTTCATATCAATCAAGGAGAAAGATTGATATGTCACTTTAGAATCAGCACTTCTTAGATGACTTCCGTGTCATGATTATCATGTTTGGATGTGTTGTTTACCTTCGTCATCTGTTAATGTCACGTGATACCAAATTTAGTTTATGTAGAGCTAGTGAAACGCCCACAAACAGGATATGAGCGTGGTATGTTGTCATGTTCTTACATGACACGCGTGTCACGATTATCATGTATACACCAGTCATATATTTCGTCATCCATTGACGTCACGTAACACCAAATTAGGTATATGTGGAGCTAGCAAAACGTCCGCGAGTGCATCATGAAGGGCCCTATATACCCCAAATTATTGTTGACGCGCGTGCACGCTGGGCAAGGCGACGCCACGTTAGCAAAAGGCGAGTACTCTATAGTCCGATGCCAGGCGTGACCAGCGTGACCAGCGCCCGTCGGCGTGGCCCGACGGCGACCGGCACGAAATGCAACATGCTGCATTTCGCGCCGATGCGTTACTCAGACCACAGCACCCTAGATTTTCCTTGCCTGCCAGATTATCGGTGGTCACTTGGAAAGCGGCCGTCGTTCGAACTGCGGTGGGGGTGCCACTTAGGTAGAGTTGTCTTTAAATAAGTTTTTCCGTTTTTGGAGCCTATATGCAACAAAAATACCGTAAAAAGTTTTATGAAGGCGTAAACGTATATATATTTTACCCTACGTAAGTGACGCCGCCATAGATGACAGGCGCTTTGCGCTAACTTAGCAGGCAACCTCTTCAATACAAGGCATAGCCTCTGAAATGAACGAACGCCAAAATTGCTGCTCTCAAAGGCCAAGTACAAAGAACCTTAACACTACGTAGGTGGTTCTGCCATAGATGATGGGCGTTTTGCGCTTATCCGGCCGGCAAGAAAAATATAGGAGGCTATGCCCAGACAAGACGGCGTCTCCCTCTTTTCGTGACGGAAAGACGATGACGTGCTGAAACGCGCATGCGTCAAAGCAACGCAGCGCGGCGCGCGTCTGCGAATATATGGCAGGGCCTGGCGTGGCAACGCCGGCGTGACGCACCGAAATCAAAGCCGGCAAGCACGCCCACCGCGTCACGTCGAAATGTATTATCACCTTGTCTGTGGCATGTAGTCATGTTCTCACATGACACGCATCTCATGATTATCAAGTTTGCACCAGTCACATACCTTCGTCATCCATTGACGTCACGTAATACCAAATTTGGCATATGTGAAGCTAGCGAAACGGCCGCGAGCGCATCATGAGTGTGGCATGTAGTCATGTTGTAACATGGCATGTATGTCGTGAATATCATGTTCGGATTGGTCTTTTACCTATATCGTCCGTTCACGTCGCGTAATACCAAATTCGGTACTTGTGAAGCTAGCGAAATGGCCGCGAGCGCATCATGAGCATAGCATGTATATAGTCATGCTGTTACATGCCACACATCTCATGTTAATTATGTTTGCATCAGTATCATACCATCGCCATTCATTCTCGTCCCGCAACACAAAATTTGGTATATGTGACGCTAGCAAAACGGCCACGAGCGCATAATGAGCGTGACATGTAGTCATTTGACAACATGACTGCATGCCATGCATTCATAATTTTGACGTTGGGGTCTGTATCTTGTGTTCGCCATGCAATCATGTCATACCATAACAGTTTTGCAACATGCCATGTGAACGAAACAACCGCAATAGCTGCGGGACCACGAAATGTAAATCATGACATTAATGACAAACATGTCATTATTTTCATCGTATGACTAGTAGTAGTAGTAGTAGTAGTAGTAGTAGTAGTCAAGTATGTTTTCCATACAGTCATGTTATGCCATACGAAGTTTGATATAGATACCATTATCTAAACAACCAGGAGAGCTAAAAGTCGTGGGCGTCTAGATAGATAGATAGATAGATAGATAGATAGATAGATAGATAGATACGCTCAAAGTCGCCGAAGTTCGCTAAGCATTTAAAAATGGTGGACTTTTAGACCTGTGAGGGTGGGGGACATGGGATTGTACATCTGTCGCGCGGCAGTTTCTATTAAACTCAAAGAAAACTCTCTTCACATAGCTCTACTTTCGATACGTTTAATGTACTCATCTCATGTTGTGCTGGAGTCACCCTGTGATGAAGGTATGAAGGGTGCGGAAACAGGGTCACGTGATAGTTAAATTTGGTTACAAGCGGAAGTCTAGACACTGTTTAGCCCACTTAAAAAATGGCAGCATATCCACGGAGTGAATGATGGAGAGTGGGGCGAAGAATTCGTCCGTCCATTCGTTCTTGCTTCCGTCCGTCCATGCGTCCGTCAGTGTGACCGTTCATGCGTCCATCAGCCCGTCCGTGCGCGCGTCTGTTCGTGCGTCCGTCCCAGCGTTCGTTCATGCAACCGCCCCTGCGTCCGTTCATGCGTCCATCCATGCATCTGTCTATGTGTCCGTTCGTCCATCTATTCAACACTCCAAGTACCACCATCTCGCATCTTTTCATCATATATTCCCCATATAGAAGCACCGCCATCTAGCGGACATTCCAAGGACTAAACGAGAGGTGGCACACGCACACTTTCTTACGGCTTGCGCTTCGGGTCCACTTCCCACCTTTAACCACCCCGAGTTCATGGTATATACTAGTTCACTGTATTCATGGCACTGCGGCCGAACGCTCGCTAAACCTTTCGAAAACCAAGGGGGTTACGCCCAGCGAGTATGACATAGCAAACTTTTTCAGATAGTGCTCAATGTACATGCCAATGGCTGCTAACAGGAAATGAGAGGCGGAGAATTCGGCTTTTACATTCTTACGGCTTGCGCTTCGTATCTACTTCCCATTTTTAACCACCTCGAGTTCATTCATGGTATATACAAGTTCATTGTATTCATGGCACTGCGGCTCAACGCTCGGTAAACCTTTCTAAAGCTAAGGAGATTACACCCAGCGAGTATAACGTAGCAGCCCTTTCTTGTCAGATAGTGCTCAAAGTACATGCCAATGGCTGCTAATGGATCGCAGCCTGCGCGTTAACTAAAAGCCGAATTCTCCTGTCTCTCATTTCCCATTAGCAGCCATTGACACGTACATTGAGCACTATTTTTTATTGTTCAACAACGCACAGAAGAAGTCTCTTACCGGCACAACCTTGGATGTCAAAATGTTATACTTGTTACATACTACGGGGGACGAACGGGTGCCGCTATAAAGAGTTTCGCCCCTGAAACAATCTTAAAGATGCTGAACAGTGCAGTTTGAAATCAAATGGCGTAGCTGAGGACAATATAAGCGCACCCATTCAATCAGTGCAACTCCCGGTAACAATGACACGTTGCACGTTTCTGAAACAAATAGTTCTTTCGATGACGATTAGTTGACATTTCCCATCAACTGAACGCATTGCAATAACAAGGGGATGGGTGCAATTGATTTTGTCCCTCAATATTGCCCTTGTTTGAGACAACGTGCGATTGAGTGCGTTAGTGCCCCGCACGCGCAAATTTTCACTTTAAGTCAATTCGTTATGGGTCGTGTTTAACGAAAACCTCAAGCAAAACTGGCTGGCAGTGCCTGGGTGCCTGACGCTTTCTAACGACAGCAAGACGCAGCATTGTTTCAAAAAGAAAATTGGAATCATTCGATTTATTCCAATTCTCATTAGAATTTTGAGGTTGGTTACTTATATTCGAAGGCGGACAAACCGGATTTGCATATATGTGCTTACGTTGCCTCGGGATAAAGACACTTCGTGAAAGGAAAGTAACGAGATAATCGATCTCTGTTTTTCATACCTGGCGACTTACTTCAATTAACGAGCTTTGGGTCTCGTTTTTTTCAACTAATGTCCATCTTCAATTAGTCGCCATGTTTGAGCGTAACTTGAACAATTTGCGCTTGTATGCGTCAAAAACTATTTCGGTGAAGTTCCGGTACATGAGCGAACACATTGCATATTTATAAAATAAAGTACAGTGAAGACGTTGAAGAAGCCAATTTTCGTTCAGTATTTCCTGTTGGCTAATGGGACCAGAAAAAGAAAGCTGCAAAAAAATTCATAGCGATAAGTCATTGTGGAACCAAAGGTACGAGGGCTTAAGCTCCCACATGTCATAGAGGTAAATGCACATTTTTAACTTCCACTCAGTTTAAGGTTCTATCCGTGGGAACCATACTTTCAGGGCCTTTTTGGATTAGAGCCCTGCGTCGTACTACTTAAACACAAATTACGTAAAATAAATTTCCTTTATACGTTCTTCTAGTCTGTGTTACACCAGTGAATGACAAATCCCACAAGATTTTTTAAACGGCGCTTGAACACCCGTTTTCAGATTTTGCAGGTAGAGTTAAATATTTAGTGTGATAACTCAAGTTAGCTTTGACAACAGCTTGAAATATTTGGGGTCAGAGGGATAGGAGAGAATGCATGCATCCACCTCTAAACTTCTGCACGAGAGGTGTAGTTTGGCTACAATAGGTTTTATGGCACAAATGTCCAAAAACACCCTGAGTTACCTAAATATTGCAACTTGTAGCTAAACCTGTCGTCTACTGTAAAACCAGGAGGAGGAGGAATAAACTTTATTATAAAAAACCAGCAAGTTTAGGTGGCCAGACCAAGGCCTCCCATGAAACCAATCCAGAAAATTCTACGAGTTGCTTCAATGACTGAAAAAAAAACAATAAAATACACGCGGCTTGGCACACTACATAAGATTACAAAGAGGTGACAGCAGCCACTCGTCCCCCCCCCCGCCCCTCTCACGCGAATAAATAAAAAATGGCTATGTAAAGAGAGTATCCGCTTTAAATTTGGCTTATACTATTCTAAAGATTTTCACTTCGGCCGTCTGCGTCTTTTTGTTGCCAGAAGCGTCCTCCTGCATTTTGTGCGGCACACTGCGTGTGTTCTTTTCTTCATATTTAGAGAACCAGGTGTGAATAGTGGAGTGTGCCCAATTTATGTAGGTTTTACCTCTTCCTGCGTTGATAAGTGCCATATATATATATATATATATATATATATATATATATAAAGCCCGCCGCGGTGGTCAAGTGGCTAAGGTACTCGGCTGCTGAACCGCAGGTCGCAGGTTCGAATTCCGGCTGCGGCGGCTGCATTTACGATGGAGGCGGAAATGGTGTAGGCCCGTGTACTCAGATTTGGGTGCACGTTAAAGAACCCTAGGTGGTCGAAATTTCCGGAGCCCTCCACTACGGCGTCTCTCATAATCATATGGTGGTTTTGGGACGTTAAACCCCACATATCAATCAATATATATATAATGCACAAACCCTCATTGTAAGGTTCGGTAGCGTTACCGAGCGAAGCGAAAAACAAGCCTTTGTGTAACTAACGAGCGCTCCATCGCGATGAGTCAAATATCTTTGAAAAGTGAGGTTATGTCATTCTTACATTTCTACTGCGCACGCAACTTCCTAAAATACGTTGCGAAGAATGTAGTACTCCAGGAATCGCTTGCTAAATTACACTCCTTTCTGCATGTTAGACAGGTGTATTTGGTAGTACAGCCGAGTTATAATGATACAAGTTTTTAGCTCGAAACTGAACAAAGAGCTATAAACTGTTATTAGTACGTCGTTTGAGAAAAGCCGGCACCTTACTGCATTTTTGCTAGGCTTTTATTTTTGCAACCAGTCACGCTGTCTCACGCTTTAACTCGCACCTGATGCGCTCGTGCAATCGCCGCAGCGTAGGTCCTCCCGGCAGGGGGAAGAGATGCTCGTTTTGAAAAAAAGAATGCCTTTTTGCATACCGACACTACTTCACTGTATGCTGTTTACTAAACGAAGTCTTAGCACCCCGACCACAGGCTCAAGACAAAAGCCCCAACGCGCAAGAGTAAAATAAAAAGTTTTCCATCTCGAAGGTAGTCATGTTGATCACACGCCACATAAGCAAGAAGCAGACGGTGAGGAAAAAAAAAGATGGAAAACGCACATTGTAGTACCCGCCATCACGCTTTCAGGTGTCGTAGGCATTTTACTGAGCACACTGCATTTGTTCTCGTTTCATGTGCCCCAACCCACCACGAAACTCTCCTTAAGTGTACCAACGTGAGAACATCACAGGCAAAGGCCCACTAGAGCTATTCTGGCTATTCTATGTATATACATAGAAGCAGGAGAACGCGTTGTGTGGCTTGCATTTCAGAGCAGCGTACGCTGGGAGTGGCCGTAACGTTTAAATTCGGCTGCTGTCCGTGGACGGCCGGCGCGTTCAGCGCGTGTGGTCTCACCAAAACCGAGCACAAGACAAGGTCAAACAATTACCGCTGAAACTACCATGCCACGAGGCACGAGCGTTTGCAACCTCATGACAGCCGCGCCACGTCTTGATTGATCCCGAGCAGGTTGGTCGTGAAGCGACGTCAGCACCACCCACGTGGGAAAGCAGCAAAGCCTCGCCGAAGCTGCCCCGTTTTCGCCGTCCAGTGAGAGGATGTTGATGTTGCTAGCGTTCGTTGTTGATGTTGCCGGCATTTGTTGATCCATGAGATGTCTAGACTTGCTACTGTTTTTTTTTCTTATCATGGTCACTGGATCCATGGTTATGGAAGAATGCCAGCTTTCGGTTACGCAAATAGTTCGGTATATTGTAGAAAGTAAGAACAATAAGCGGAATTTTGATACTTCGCTATTTGAGAGGCGCTGTACACAAAAGTACCTGCTACAAGACATTTTTTGATCGTATGTGTATGGTCATTCATCATTCTGGGCGCTCAATCAAGAGCTGAAGAGTGGTAGGCGATTCAACTAATATTTCACAGCATCACTGTGGCTAAAAAAAAAACTCATGCGTAATCTACAGGCGTGTACTTTTCAAGTGTGCTGGAAAGTTGGTCCCAATACTATTATTATATTGTAGTCCTTCAACAATAAGGGTAAAAAGACCAAACAAGTTATTCACGGCCACCACAAGAGTGCCGAAGTGAGGCTTATAATTATACGGAAAGAAAAAAAAACCTTTGAATGTTTTAAAACAAATTTCTTCAACTTGGCGTTGAAGAGCTCAACAGAGTTTTCAAAATTGCAATTCCACTCACTGAGAGCTTGCGAAAAAGACTCCCGTCACAGCGCAATGAGGGAAAACATAAACATTCCTGACATCGCACCCCATTTAGAGACTATGGCATACTCGGGTAACTTCAATTCCAAGTCACCTTAAGGCATGTTTGTTTACCTGATTAGGTTGATGCAATAATAAACGTCTTGACAACGATTGCTTCAGTGTTAAGTTACACTTGAATGAAAAAGCGCAAACTCTTTAAATGTCGTGCCATAATGAGATTACCCTGACCCAATAAGATCGGCTGCCTTAAGAAGTTATTTTTAAAATAATACTCTTCGGCTTCAGCAGCAAGTAACTCGTACACAGTGTTAACGAATGCATTAAACGTACGCGTAGCTCTGGAGAGAACTGATGGGTCAGCAGTCTATTCTTGGCTAGCCGAAGGGCATTTTCGAGTACCCTTGAATGTTATTTCCACGTAATATCAACCTTGAATGCTGCCTTTGTCCATTTAATATCAGTGGAGTGAGCCTTCCATCAAATATGAATTGTCGTCATCGTGTAATGCCTAAAGCCTTTTCTAATAGCCTGGATGCAGTGTGGGCCTTTTCGAGTCATTAGTGAAACCAGCCATTTGAAATGCGAAGCGTTTCTCAGTGAACCAAATTAACCTTAGCCGTTTCTATCTATCTACCTATCTATATGTCTCCCCGCCCACGTGTTGGTACTCTACTTCAGTTATTAACACATTCTTAAATTGAGCTAAACGACCAAGACGCCTGTAAGAAAGCACCTAGAACAACACAATCGCTGACTGCAAACTGTGTTTTTTCTCGAAAGCAAGGAACTTGTATAGCAAAACCGAACAAGATATACCTGGTCCAAAGACCAATATCTGAAAATCGCTTTCGTCGACAAAATTACAGGCATTACTGACTGTTTATATCCAAACTTATTAGAAAGAGAAATCGACTTAGGAGGACATGACTACGACAAGCACGATTAAAAAGTCATATAATGAATAATGCAATTTCCCTGTTACGTACACCTGTAGCCCTTTGCAGTAGTCACCATAAATAGTAATTTTACGTGTTGTAACTTGATGCGCTTAGATTTTATCGTACATGGGTATAATTATTCATGAGGATACATCTGCCTCAAAGGCTTATAGGTAGCTCGAGGAGGAACAATTTCCGGCTATATACGCATGGACCCTACTTGCTGCAGCAATAAAGCCACCGCCAGCACTATAAGTGATAAATGGCTTTTGGGCGTAACCATCACGGGAAGCATTTGCGAGGGTAAATTCACCAGCGTCTAGCAACACTGTTTCTCTTCCAGCCGTTTCATCGTAGGGACTCTAGCTATTTTCTTCCCTCTTAGTAGTTGGTTGTCGTGGGTAATAGATAAAAAATAAGTGACCAGAATAACGAAACTACAAAGTAGTTGTCTTTGACATTGTGAGTAATGTCGCTTATCACTTCCAGGCTGACAATTGACGCTGTAAATTTGTTTCCAGTAAGTTTGGTCACTGCTCATTCATATTTATATACACTAGACAAAACATTACTTAGCACACGTTTCTTGTTTTGCACACAGAAATGTTTTCAGTGGTGAAGAGGTATTTTAGAGGTCTATTCGACCAGTAGAATATTTACTTTAGACCTTTTAAACGTAATGCAGCGCTACTGATAAGGCAAAGGCTACCAGACTGTGGAAAGGGCGTAAAGAAATGCCAAATACTCTAAGCTGTAACAACGCAGGTGGAAAGCGCACCATATATTCATTCACTCTGTCCTATCCGTATCATACTTCATATTTATATAAATCAATGAATGGGGAGAGGAAACACAAAAACACAGGTAAACTAATCATAGCGCACGCCCGGCTATTTACCTTGCGCATGATGCATGGCTAAGGGAGGGAAGAGATAAGCAGAATGAAATAGTGCATAAGCATAAAAGCGCGCTCTTCAGCGACCATATCAAGTGTAAAAGCGCTCGCACAGACGTATCGACTGTACCCTTTAATAACGCGTTCGTCGCCTTCCCCGCATTGAGACACATGTCACTGGTCCAAGAATCTAGGCGGCAGAAAACGAGGCAAGCATGGTAAATCATGAAGTTTAAATATCTGGCCACTATGTAAGATGCAAGGAAAATTTTCGTCTCTGACCTATGCTGCGCGGTATTCGATAGAGCAATGTATTATGAGGTTTGCGTGCATTGTAGCATTGCCATTATGCCTTGGTTATATGAAGTTTTTTTCTGTGAGTTCGAATTTATGAACCTGTTGTTTCGTAGTATGTATATTCACAGCTAGAGCTTCTAAGGGAGCACAAGCGGCATAATACTGCCAATGTTCGCGTGTGCTATGCTTTCTTTGCGGTGACTGTACATCGGACAAGCACCCCCATTGTACATTTGTTACTGACAGTTTGCAATACCGAACAATGTTAAGGATGTGAGTCTCTCGTTGATTATCTTTAGGATAAGAAAGTGCATACACGTGTCATTGCTTCCGTTGGGACAAAAAGCAGCATGCTGATAATTACAGGGAAGATTTGTGAATCCCGTGCACGACAACATTCTCGTGCAGCATGTTTGTTCAAAGGCACACTCTCCAAGTCTACACTTACACTCCCCTCTTTAACAGCAAAGTGACAAAAGCTCTTAAATATGGGTTCAAAAACTGCTATCTCGAAGCTTAATGAAATACAAGACTGCCTGAATCAGCTTCTTGGAAACAGCGGAGTCGCATTCCATCGAACAATGTTTCAACTACTTCTCGAGAAGAGTAGTGCAGATGCTGTCTCTCTTCGTTTTTCAATCGCGGCACTTTGTTCCAGTTGCGCAAACTTGCGTTCAAGTATTTGACCAGTGAACATACTGCTATTGATTGGATGCGCCTTGCAAGCACACTTGATAAACGCACACAGGGCTGGCTCTTGAGGGCTTGACAGCAACCCCCCTCCTTCCCCCTCCTAGATACACCTCTTAAGCTTTCGCAATCTCTTTTTTCTCAGTCTGTATTACTGCAGCCTTTGTTTGTTTTTTTTCTTTTGTTTCCAATCATCCGCTGCCCGGTGAGGCTCGTAGTTCTTCATTATCGTCGGGACTTCTCCAGCGCGCCGTTGTCCACTTGTAGAACGCGCGTCAACAGAGGAGCCCCTCGATAAGCGCCGCTGTCTTCGAGACGGGTGTGGAGGCGAACGCGCACGGCAGTCCCTGTTTGCCAATTTCTTGGCGAACAGCGGTGTGAGTAAACAGCGTACAGGTGCCGAGAAGTCCGAACGTCCTCGAAAGCGGACCTTTAAACGGCCATTCCGTGGCCTCGCCTGCGAACACATCGCGAAAGCTGTGGACAAGTTCGCACGCCGAACCAGCGCTCGCTGAGCGTGGGGATCGATTTTTGTCGCCGAGAGCGTGAAAAAGTGCGAACGGCGATTTGGCGCTCAGGGCAGAACGCGTACCGAAGTATTCGAAAATAACCATATCAAAAGAGGCTTCTAGGATGGAGTTTGCATAAAACTTCCCCTGTTTTTCTTATAAGTTTAATACCGATGGAACGAATTCTTGCGGCTCTTGGCTGTCAGAAACCGCAATGATGACTTTTCATTTCGTTTAAGCAAACGTTAACACCTGAGCCGCAAATCTTGATCGGACAGCGTAACGTTTTTTGTGCCTTTGAATAATTCAAACGAGTAATTTGCATGCACCAAATAGAGAGTGCGTCGTCAAGTCCACTAGGAAAAAAAAGAATAACTAGTCCATATATTTTAAATAAATTTTCGAGCTGTTTCAGTGAACTTCTTATTATTACAGAATATTGTACACGCAATAATTGAAATCTTGTGCATCATGCGTTCGCAGACTAAGTGGCTGAAAAATCGCAACCAAAATTGAGCACAAAAGTCAAAGAGTGTTCGATTTAAGCAATAGCAATTCAATGCTGTCCAATAATCGTTGTACTTCAACATTATGATAGAAAGCAGCGATGGTTGCAGCTTACAGAAGTAAGACCTGTACAAATGGATAGTCTTGAGCAAGGCCCTTCTAAGAGACATTGCTTATTCAAATTACTTACACCTTCTCTTTGCAAGCAAACAACTGTTCGTACTGCTAGCTTACAGTGATTGAGAAAACATCCATCGTCCAGAGCAGCCTACATATTTAGGGGTTTATTTAGGTAACCTACTTTAATATTTGAGTAATGCTGTCATATTTTTATCCTTTAAAACTATGTTCGCTAGAGCCTACCAGCCCAGCAGTTTTTTGGAGAACTCTGCTATACCCTTGCATCCATTAGATTGGCTAAATTTTAGTTTATTGCTGTGATTTCTTCAGCACGACTACACAATCGTTATACAATCATTGTTTTCTTACTACCCTCCCCTTATATTTTTCCTCCTCCTGAAATCACTACTTTTCTGTCTCGCTTCGCGTTCCCGCTGCTTTGCTACACAGTACTATACACGGCCACTGCTATGCTTTATCCACCACTTCTCTCCTTTCTCCTCTACAGCGCTTCTCTCGTGCTCATTTCAAGTTCACTTTTCCTCCGCATTTCTACACTATACTCAACACGGCTGTAATATCCTCGTGTACCCCCCCCCCCATCAATCGTCTTGCCTCTCCCACTTTTCTTTCCCATGCCTTGCTATAATGTATTACGCGTTGTCATGCTATGCTATTCCTTCACACTTTTTTCTTGCCGTTTTGCACACATCTCTCCCCTAAACCTGCTTTTTTTCACTGGAACCTCGCTATTTGGGATGAGAACTTAGGGAGGCACCCTCTCCTTTTTTGTGCGCACGTGTTTTCCATGTTGTATAGGATAGTCAGGCGCGCTTCGCATAGGTTTTAGTAGCGCCGGCGCACAAGAACATCGCCACGCATAAGCCCAACTGCGCATGTCTGTTAATACTTGGAAAACGAGAGATGTTTTCACAATAAAAATAATAATCTGGGTCGAAAAATGCGCCAATGATGACGGTGATGCATAATGCGTATTCTGAACGCAGCTGTTTATGTGTTTTGATTTGCGACATGTTAAGGCAAATGCTTCTGCTCCGGTGATGCAGACACCTGTATCCTGGACAGGCCTCCACTTGAGCACGGCGCAGCTCTGGACAGGCCTTTATTTGATGCGGTGCTTTATTTCCATATATAGTTATTAAGAATGAGGACCCGTCGTCGTAGTTCAAGAAGACGACGTTTACTTCATCAGGGCTTGCTCCACAATTGTACTTCCTTCTTCTCTTTCTCCAAACCTGTTACACCTCCCCCTAAGCCCATGCCCCACTTCCTTACTTTCAACGTCCTCCTAGGGGGAGGAACGCGTGACACAAGTCATGCTGTCGCTAACAACATCTAAAACGTTTGTACCGGTGGTCCACTAAGTGGTCAGTTGCCAAAAGCACGAAGCAGGCTCTGACCACTTCGTCCCATTCCTGATGCAGCTACGCCAACCGGAGAGGTGTTCTTGTAGAAGCACCACGTCGATGACACCTCAGTGAGGTGAAGCCTGCTGAAGCGACACGCAAATGATGAATGCACTTCCATCTGCGTCGCTTCCATCTCGATTAGGCATTGCGGCTGTACTCCACACTTAGGTTCTGCTGTAGACTGCTTACGGGAGCATTTTGGAGAAAACTCCACGACGTGCTGGGATACCTGCAGCGACGTTTTTTGCTGCGGTTCGAGCCGTGTGTCTTGCTCTCTCACTGCTCTGCAGGAACATTCTTGATGAGACGCTTGCATCACTGGATTACGCTGTGGCGGTCCCGCTTCGGCTTCTTTTTCAGAACTCTCAGGTTCAATTTCAGAGGCACAAGCAGCGTGTTCACTTTCGCTTTTAGGCGACCGTCGTTTTGTTTGGTCACAACATCAGCCAGTTCATCGAAGCTGAGCGGAACTGATCCCGGAAGTCCAAGCCCTTCACCCAACGGTGAATACACTACGGGAAACACGAGACTTCTAGCTTCACCGCCAAGAAGATCGATGGGGTCACCGTTGCTGGTGAAAGGGCTGTCGGTGGGCTCTTTGTTGGGGCTGAACATCTGCTCTTGTTCCACCTTTTCTGCACGACCATCCTTGAAGTAGGTGATGATGACCTTGCTATGCTGTTGGAGCAGTACTGGTTGTTTCCGCAATCGGTTATGCTGCATATTCAGTTGATGTGCTGCAAGCTCTTGGTTGTCGCTTCCGGTAGATAGGCCAGACTCCAGGAGTATTAATGGAACTCAATATCGGCCAGCTTACCTGCTCAGTCAACGTTCAAACATGTCGAGGTCTGGATATTTTCCACCTTAGTTCGCCTCATTTTTTCAATATCGATCATGTCTAGGTGCCACATAGCTGATTCTTCACCCTGAACGTCAGTCGACATGAACAGGGTGCAAGTTGCAATACCTGCATGGTGCGAACTTTTTCCCTGCACAGTCCACCGAAAGATCTTTCACGAAGGATCCCGGGTTTTGGCACCAAATAATAAGAACAAGGAGCCATGGTCGCAGTTCAAAAAGATGACGTTTACTTCACCAGGGCAAGCTCCGCATTGGTACTTCCTTCTTCTCTTCCTCTCTAAGTCTGTCACTCCTCCTCCTAAGCCTCCCACTTATTTTCAACAATAGTATCAATGAATGCCCTCCGCGCATACCTTATAGATTACGTCATTGGCAACAGCACGACAGCTCGCACCACTGTGGCGCCGCGAGTGGCCGCATCGGAGCCTGTCGTCTCGCCACTGTCGTTCCCGGCCTATTACGCTCTCTTCGCAACAGCCTTTTCTCCTACGCTACGCTCCACGCCCGCTCTCTTTTGTCCTCCTTCGCTCTACTGGTGACGCTGACGCTGCTCAACTCAGGAACAGGCACCGGAAATCTGCGCTCCAAAAACTGCGTATTTCGGTGGTGGCGTGTTCTTTAAAATTATGAGACAGTGTCGTGACGTACATTTGCCGATCCGGATCGGCACCGCGAGTACAACAATTTCATCAAACGCTGTACATCGAATTATGTAATATAACATACTAATTCTCGTTTTAAAGACGGTATAGTCTTCCGTGGGATACTTCGAAGCCAAAATTTTTGTCTGTCTGTATGGCTTGTCTGTTTGTCACCCGAAACGGCTGAGATCCCAACAATATTGATATGGTTTCAGCATTCGTACTTGTGTGTATTGTCGATTAGGAGGAGATATTATCCGTATCAGAAGCACAGCCTCATTACGTCTGGTGTTTCTTTGTACCAGAATGGGCATACATAAGTATTTCTAAGAAACGTAGAGATTATTAGGCTGCGCTGACGATGCAGCAATATGCACGAAAAGGCAGGTCTTTCCTGCGCTCTCGTGAGAAGATACAGTGGCGGCACCTACCCATCGCCTTGTATTTTACAACTTATGGCCTCCGATATTGCGCGAACACGCAGCACGCTCACTAGATCATTCTTTTGTTTTCCAAGATTACTGCCAGAAGTTACTCACGTCTCACGCAGCATAGCATCCCATTCACCAATAGTTTGGAGCAAAACATCAAATACACGTTCCATTTACTACCTCCAGAACAAGATCATCTGGAGCGAGTAAAAATTATCTTTCGACAACGTTTTCAGAGAAACATGCAGATACGGGGCTAATAGAGAGAGAGAGAGAAAGAGAGAAGGAATGTAGGAAAGGCAGGGAGGTTAACTAGACTATGCGTCCAGTTTGCTACCCTACACATAGGGAGGGGGAGAGGGAAGTAAAAGAGAGAGAGAAAGATAGACAACGGGGCGAATAAATTTTTGATAGTTTGATGTATGTAGGCCCGATGTTGGCTGAACTTGCTTTTTTCCTCTCAAGTAACTTTTTAAACGAGTTTTTGGAACATAATTAGCGACCCTAGAATAGGCGGCTTATCTATTGAATACATACCACCTAGAATACTTAAGAGTGCAACAAAATAAAAATTCTTTATTTGCATTGATGACATTGAAATCATTGAGTGCTCCTCGAGAATTGGTAATTGCACGAACATCTAGTTATCCCAGTAAAGACGCCCATCGAATTCGTTGCCATATCTATTGGTCTAAAAGACACGTTTATCGTTTATTGTTTCAGGCCATGTGAAAGCACCTCCGTGGTGGTCTTGGGCACGCGACAATGGAAAAGTCTCCAGTGGTTACGGCGAAGCTGCAACTCAACGGGAGCTTCAAGCAAGAACTTGCAGTGACAATGTAGGCTTCGGAAAGAACAGCAATACTTAGAACTAAAAAACTGAGCTTGAACCAAGCAAGTTGGAAAAACGAAAATCACTCCTTTGCTGGTGATTGGGAACATGGGCAAGTGCTTCTATTTAACTGGAAGCTCTTTTGCTCTTGTTAGGCTGTGATGTTGATTGAGTTCGACTTTTCTTTATTGCTGCAAGCGTGCATAACTGAGGAAATATGAATGCTAGCGATAACAGTCTCTTTGTTTCTTCTTCCAGAGAAAGAATCTACAAAAAATAAATACAGTAAATTACACTGCCAGAAAGCTCCCGGGCATTTTATTTTAGAAGAGAGGCATATGAAATATTTGTTGGATCCGCGGAAAAAATAAGTGCATTATTCATAAACTCTATTATGGCTGCAGTTGGCTGTGGTTGGTTGCTGGCGATTGGCGCAATAGTTGGTTAAGAAACTTCGTGCTTTCCACAGACGAGAATACGTGGTTCAGACAAATTGGTAAGTGGCGTGTGGTTAAGTGTCTTGAATTCAAAGCACAATAAAGAAGAATAAACCCAATACAAATCGTTAAAACAGCGGGAGAGATATTACAGAACTTCACTTACGAGGCCTGCTTGAATTATAGCTCGCATAATAGATTATCTTGCTTCTCGCCTCGGTGCGTCAGTACAGGAGAAAGATGCTTGGCGAATAATTTATTGAACGGAACTTTAGAACAACCTGTAAAATAGTGTTTCTGAAGTTGAGCAATACTACCGCATGCAAACTCGGGTCATGCATCCTACTTGGCTATTGTTTTCTTGGTCGTCGAATCAATTTATTTGTGTTTACTTTGCGGGTTGATGTTATCATAACTAGGTTACCACAGCATAGCAAGAAAGTTTATGCCACCTCTGCCTATTTATTGGACATGTTTTATTTTTTCCTGAATCAGTAACAAAAATCAAATTGGATACCTATTCATACTGCAGTGCGGGCACTGCGCAATGTGAAAAAAAATGGCAGCATATCCACGGGGTGAATGATGGAGAGAGGGGTGAAGCATCCGTCCGTCCATTCGTTCTTGCTTCTGTCCGTGCATGCGTACGTCAGTGTGCCCGTCCGTGCGTCCATTCGCCCGTTCGTGCGTGCGTCTGTTCGTGCGTCTGTTCGTGCGTCCGTCCCTGAGTTCGTCCATGCATCCGCCCCTGCGTCCATCCATGTGTCTATCCGACCGTGCAGCCACCCGTGCGTCCGTCAGCGCATCTGTCTGTGTGTCCATTCGTCCATCTAGTCAACACTCCAAGTACCACCATCTCACATCTTTTGATCATATATTCCGCATATAGAAGCACCGTCATCCAGCGGACATTCCAAGGATTAAACGAGAGGTGGCACACGCACACTTTCTTACGGCTTGCGCTTCGTGTCTACTTCCAACCTTTAAGCACCTCGAGTTCATGGTATGTACAAGTTCACTGTATTCATGGCACTGCGACCCAACGCTCGCTACACCTTTCTAAAACCAAGGAGGTTACGCCCAGTGAGTATAACGTAGCCACCTTTTCTTGTCAGATAGTGCTCAATGTACATGCCAATGACTGCTAATGGTAAATGAGAGACAGGAGAATTCCGCTTCTAGTAACACGCACGCTGCGAATTTTTTATTGTTCAACAACGCACAAGAGAAATCTCCCACCGGCACCACCTTGCAGTTCAAAGCGTAAGACATGTTACGTACTACGACGATAAACGAACGAGTGCCGCTTTAAGGAGCTTCGCCCCTAATAACGAGACATGTGATAGCAGCATGCAGAGATGCAATGACTTAAAGTGGTGGTGCTACCAAATATCGAGGCTATCCCAAGCCCATTCTGGTTGCCCTCTGTATGCAAGTATTCTTCACACGAAGAGTGGGACATAACAAACGCGTAGGATATACTTGAAATCACTTCTAAATGTGTAGCTGAATGCTCACTCTCGTATCTAGGCCCATCGCTTGTTCAGCAACACTGACATTTTGATAAGCAACGCCAGTTGTTGTGACGTCACACCGGATTTTTTAGTGACGTGGGTGACCTCTGCCGTCTTCAAAACACATGCTGTAAACAAGGAGAGAACTCGCTTGCCTCCCGTTACGAGTGTGCTGGCGTCCCTTGCAGAGACAGTGTGTGTTGTTAGGTTTGGCCTGGGGATTCATATCTCTATCCCTTCGGCGCCCAGTTTTACCGACGCTGTCAAGTATTTGAGTGATTGTTCCAGACCAGGCGGCGGGCAGAGGCGAGTCCCTTCCTTCAAGTGCGGACCCTTTGGTCGTCCCTTCGAGCGGCAGCGTGACTGATGACCTCGTCGACTCGTCGGGCGACAGGAGGGCTGGCTTGCCCGGCGCCGGAGCTGACCGAGGAGCGGCGCTCCCTTTTGATCCCCATTCACCAAGCCGACCGGCAGACTGCCTATGCTCGTCATGCATTGTACGTGCTAGCCGGAGGGCGAGACGTCGTGTCGCCAAGACGCCGCTAACCATTCGAGAGAGGCCAACAGAGACAGCACCTTCCTGGAGGAGACCAACGGCCACCGCAAATTACCCCGCTAATTGAGCGAACAAAATCGGCGGACCCTTTGAAGTATGCTGCCAGGCTCGTCGGAACTCTCAAGTGGCGGCACACACACGACGCGGAAGAGCACTGCTGGCGCCACCACCGTGCAGTGTTCACGTGGACCTTGCATGCTCGCCTCCCCCACCTGTGTGTGCGTGATTGGTGTTCGACTCTGAGAGGAGGAGCCCGACAGGGCATAAAACGAAGCAGCAGAGTGCTGGACGGAGCTCTCTGAACCTGGCTCTGAACTATGTGACGTTCGACCACCACGCTCGTGGTTTGTGAAACCACCATCCCTTGCTTTTCTGTAAATATGTGTAAATAATGTCATAAACCTCTGTTATGTTTCTCGTATCCTCTTGTCGGCGTTCAGTTCCTCCACCCGGATGTCATCATCACCTGCAACATCTTCCTTCCCCACATCTTACAACTGGTTGGCAGCGGTGAGATCGACTTCACGACATGGTGCTGTGCTGTGGTGAGTGCTTGGTCTTTGCTTTGACTTTCCAGGCTTCAATTGTGTGAGTTTATTAGAAGCTGGATTGTGTGTGGGTTAGGGAGATTACCTTTTGTGAGTTTTGAGTTGTAGGGATCCCCTAATTATGTGTGAGATGCAGGACCAAAGTACAACGGCAATCATGTCGTGGAAAGCAATGCTAAGAGATGAACTTTTGTGTGTGAGTAAGCATCTAGGCATTGAAATAGAGGAAGGAATGAGTAGGACAGCGATTTGGATGCTGATCGCGCAAAAAGCCAGTGAGGACGAGATTCAAAACGCAGTAGAAATTTTTGAAAAACAGGAAAAGGAGAAATGGGAGCGAGAGGAACGCGAACGAGAGGAACGGAAACGAAAGGAACAGGAAAGAAAAGAAAAGGAAAACAGGGATAGAAAAGAAAGAGAAGAAAAAGAAAGATTGGAACGACAGAAAGAAAGAGAGGCACGGAGAAGGGAAAGAAAAGAAAAAGAAGAAAAAGAAAGATTGGAACGACAGAAAGAAAGAGAGCAGTGGGAGGAAAGCCTGAAATTAAAACAGGAAGAGAGAAAAAGATCAATACAGTACCTTAGATTGGCTCAACTAAATTCGAGGATACATGCATTCGAAGCGGGCGAGGATTTAGAGAGTTATCTAACCTCTTACGAGAAAGTTTGCAGGGAACTAGAGCTCGACGAGGACTATTGGTCTTTAGCCTTATCGAGTGTCCTTCCGTGCAGCTTGATGGGTAGGTTACTATACCTTTCCGAGGAACAGTTCAATAGGTACGAGGTAGCTAAGGCAGCTTTACTGCGGTGCTTCGGCATCAGAGTTGACAGAAAGCGAATAGAGTACAAGCTCACGAACGCTCCCGTGAAGAACGCGCGACGTTGTGCTGGTAGTAAAACCAAGCCTGAGAGAGGTCCGCGTGTCTCTTATAGCACCAAGGTGGATAGTGAGCGAAAATGGGAGATAGAAAAACGGGAGCGAGGTGACGAGCGTGAGCGAGCACTCAGCCTAGTGATTGAACTGTCGGAAGAAAAAGTCGAGGCAGGGAGGCGGAAGATTCAGCCATCCGCAACTGTAACGGACGAGAAGTGCGATAAGCAAGTGAGTGAGGTGCAGCCCAGAGTTGTAGAGAAGGCGAGCACGTGTGAAGAGTGCAGCAGGTTCGAAGATGAACCAATTGCGAGAGCTGCGAAAGATGCTACTCTAATGAGAGAGGCCACTAAAGGTCAGAGCGAGTGCGACGAGGTGCTGTGCCAGTTAACTGTTAGTGAAACAGCCAAGATAGCTGTAGAAAAGCTGGTACAGGCCTCAACTGTGTTTGTTGCGACGGTGGATCTTGCAAACAATGTGGTAGAAATCAAGAACACCGGGAAAAGCTCAGGAGAAGCAGCCAAAGTAGAGAGTGAGGGCAACAACGCGGTTGCAGATAGCTCCCAGGAATGCCAGCGAGATGGTTCAAAGAGCTGCATTGTTCCTTTTTGTGTTAACCTGTCCGCCAGTGCAGTGTGTGAACATAAATATGATTCGGTCGAAAATCATTTAGACTGCGTGGATGAGACAGCAGACAGGAGCAGTGAGAGTGTTAACGAGCTGGAGATGCAATCGGGAGGCTCGGAAAAGAGACGCAAAAAGCGGCGCAGACGCAAGAGACGTCAAGGAGCCGCGAGCGCGAAAAAAGGCACTACGCGTGTTGAAGAAAGCTCGCAAAATTTGAGCGTAGCAGGCAAAATTAGGCGTTTCGCATCGGCGTCAAAGTTGCCCTGCATGAGTCCGAGCCACCGGACAAGAACAGCGGGTTCTTTACAAATGCAATCAAGTGAAAGGCGCCAGTTTCGTGGGGTGCGTGAGCACAGGGTTAGCGCAAGTCAACCGGCCCGACAAGGCAACACAGCCGAGAAATCAAAGTGCCGAAACACTGTGGCAGGTGGTGCAGGAGCACCCTTGAGTTGTAAAACTACCGATGACGCAACCCGAGGCCAATTTCCTAGCGGTGCAGGAAAAGTCGGTCGCAGACGTCGCCGTAGACAAGTGAAGGGTACGCGCGCGACAAAGCGAAGGCACAAAGGAGGAAGCAAGCATGGGGGAAAAAGGAAAGAGGGTGGCTCATCGGCCAGTTCAGCGAAGAGGCCTTGGTGGCGGGAAGTAAGGCGCCAGCGGCGAAAGGGTAGACCACAGCGCGCATTCGCGAGACGGTATGCGCGGTGGAGATTTAGAGCTTTTCATGGAAAAGAGTGTCGACGAGGTCCTAGAAGAAAGACCACAATAGCTAAACACCGCTCGGCTAGACCAAATAGGACCCCGTCGCTCTTTCCCTTGCATTGCTCGGGTTCCCTCCGCCGGATTGACAGAGGACGGCCGAAATCGCAAATGAGGCGTAGCGCTGCCGTTCAGCTTGTAGCACTTACGCGACTTTGCCTCGGGCGCCCTCGAAATCCGCCAAGTCCTCGACCGCCACGAGTGCGATTGAAGGGAGGGACAACTGTAAGCTGGTGAGTGAACGGGGGAGTGTTCTTAGTAGCATGCTTTTTGATTATTTTTGGTTTTGAAGTAATACTCCTTTGTACTCTCTGAGACTAGTTTGTTTGGATACAGTTTTCCCCTCTAGATTTTCTAAGGGCATTGTAAATGTTTTTAGTTGAGTCGGGGAAATAGCCTACGGTTAGGGGTGCGATTGGTGTGCTGACGCTCTTTGGATGAGAGTATGATGTCGTGCTAGGGCGCACAGCAATGGGCGTTCTTTAAAAACTTGAGCTGACATGAAACTACATCCAGCAAATGAGCGTGTTAGTACACGAGTTGCATTTCCCTTTGTGATTTTAATATGTGCTCAAGGATCAGGTGAAATTCTTTAGCTGAGCATTATGTTATATATCGAACGTTGAGATTAGAGATGCGTTTTAAGGATTTACACAGTTCGATATCTTGAGAAAATTTACGTTCAGATGAGGGTTTAAGGATACCTAGGTGAGAGAGATATCACCTATGGTTAGGTGCGTGTGGGTATGCTAGCGCTCTTTGGATCAAAGTAAGATGTCGTGCTAGAGCGCACAGCAAAGTCATGTGCGTTCTTTAAAACCATGGGCTGACATGAAACTACATCCAGCAAAGGAGCGTGTTAGCAGACCAAGTTTACTTCGTTTTGTTGTTTTTGTGATCACTTAGGGATCATATATGATCACTTGAGCTGAAAGCACTGCGTTCACCAAAATTTTGAGACTAGATACATTTCTAGGATTTATAAGACGCAGTTTGATTTGATGTGAGAGAGTTTTGTTCGCGTCAGGGTGTCATAAAAGTAGGTACTCTCGACCACACCTTGCAAGTATGTATTGAGAGAATGAAGAAAGCGCCCAGTTAGCTTGTGTATAGGGTGTGGCAGCATTGGTGTGAAACCTTTGTATTTGGTTGTGTTTCATCAAATTAGTCAGGAAATTAAATGTCAGTTACAACTTAGTAGTGCGGATGGTAGGAGAAAGCTAGTTTTGAAGTAGTGTGATTACGGTTTATGGGGCCAAATTGTATTTGCCTTTGTGTGCTTTTCTCACACGGCAATTTGTTCCATCTTTAGTAAGCATCTCCACAGCCATGATTGTTGTAACTTTGGCGGCACAAAATTGTTTCAAAATTTTAGCGTACAGGTTCTCATTTGTTTGTGTTTTGAGAAGCCTGGAGGGTTTTAAGCGGGTCCAATGTGCTTGACTGCAGCATGGTATTGTGTTGTGTGGTTCGCCTTGCTGTTGTCGGTCATTGTGAGCTGGATAGGGAGTTGGTTTCGAGTACGCAGCTGGAGAGAACAGCCAGGCCATCGTCCTCGTCACCACCCATTCTCTTCGTGCCCAGCGGTTGGGAGCGCTGGCCAGCCGAGATTTTCCGGGCGGCGGAGGAGCTGTTAGGTTTGGCCTGGGGATTCATATCTCTATCCCTTCGGCGCCCAGTTTTACCGACACTGTCAAGTATTTGAGTGATTGTTCCAGACCAGGCGGCGGGCAGAGGCGAGTCCCTTCCTTCAAGTGCGGACCCTTTGGTCGTCCCTTCGAGCGGCAGCGTGACTGATGACCTCGTCGACTCGTCGGGCGACAGGAGGGCTGGCTTGCCCGGCGCTGGAGCTGACCGAGGAGCGGCGCTCCCTTTTGATCCCCATTCACCAAGCCGACCGGCAGACTGCCTATGCTCGTCATGCATTGTACGTGCTAGCCGGAGGGCGAGACGTCGTGCCGCCAAGACGCCGCTAACCATTCGAGAGAGGCCAACAGAGACAGCACCTTCCTGGAGGAGACCAACGGCCACCGCAAATTACCCCGCTAATTGAGCGAACAAAATCGGCGGAAACCTTTGAAGTATGCTGCCAGGCTCGTGGGAACTCTCAAGTGGCGGCACACACACGACGCGGAAGAGCACTGCTGGCGCCACCACCGTGCAGTGTTCACGTGGACCTTGCATGCTCGCCTCCCCCACCTGTGTGTGCGTGATTGGTGTTCGACTCTGAGAGGAGGAGCCCGACAGGGCATAAAACGAAGCAGCAGAGTGCTGTACGGAGCTCTCTGAACCTGGCTCTGAACTATGTGACGTTCAACCACCACGCTCGTGGTTTGTGAAACCACCATCCCTTGCTTTTCTGTAAATATGTGTAAATAATGTCATAAACCTCTGTTATGTTTCTCGTATCCTCTTGTCGGCGTTCAGTTCCTCCACCCGGATGCCATCACCTGCAACATCTTCCTTCCCATCTCTTACAGTGTGTCCGTCACAGAATCACTCGAGATCACACCATCTGTCAAACCAATCGGCCAAGTGCAAATAAAATTTGACGATATCTTCCCCATGAACGCTAAACAATTGCCCTCTAAATATTTGATTGGTTTATTAGAATAACACCTGTCTCAATTAGGTACTAACATAGTAATTGCAACGGATGTATCTATGAGTGGCGAGAAGGCAGATGTGGGTATTTTTTTCTCTCATTATTCTGGTCATTTTCATTACGTCTCCCAGACTATACACCAATATTTGAAGCGGAATTAGGGGCCGTTATACTAGCTATTCGTTAACTTCCTGTGACTCATTCGACAGCTGTGATAGTGTCTGACTCGTATTCCGTGTGTTAATTTTTATCATCGTCGTCGGCATCAGCAGTACTAAAAACTTTTAAATCATTAATCCCAGCAAACATTCGTCTAGTGCGAATGATATGAGTGCCAGGCCATTGTAGTATATTTATAAACGAGATGGCTGACACACTTGCGCGAACATCTCTTGATCTTCCGATTGTGCCAATCATACCTCCTACAGCTTATGTTTGAGCAGCGAGGTTTAGAAAACTTTCCCTTCTTGAAGACTCATCAAAAATCATGATACCGAATCCAGATTTCTCGCACCTGCACTTCACGTGGAATAATAAATGGTATCCTACGCGTAAATTGGAAGTCTTGATAACAAAATTACGTTGCCGTGTACCACCTCCTAATTTCTACTCAAACAGGTCTGGTCTGGTGCCATCCCCTCTGTGCTCAAGCTGTAACGAACCTGAACATATCGACCATTTTCTTATCACATGTCACCGTTTCGAAAATCAAAGAAAAAACGGCTTCGAAATTTTATTCAGAAAACTAGGAATATCACCTAATACTCCCAATATTTTGTCTTTTGGGGCCACTTCATTGGGACACAGCGACAGGAACAACTGCGGGGCTCTCTGCGAATTCATATGTAACACAATAAATACCTTGCTGAGTCAGCGATCAGCTCTCGAATTTTACTAGCCACACTACCACTTATTATTTAGCTGATACACGGCAATGATTCAACTTTCACGAGAATTTCATATAACGATTCCACCTCAGATATTCAACAAATTCTATTATTTCTCTCCTCCCCCCTTTTTTCTTCTTTTTTTTACATTGCGCCAAAATAATTTCACAGTCAAAACACAGTAATCATATTCCCCTAGTCCAGAAAACCTAAAGGCATTGACTTGCATTAACCACCGGTTTTGTTGGCCAATCCCCCTTAGTGGGTGAGAGCCACAAAAGAAAGGAACAAGCAAGCAAGCAAGCAATGACTCAATAAACCGATACAGTCGTATTGTCTGCACGAAAACTTTACAATGAATTTCAAACAAACTCATGAGTGGGAAAATATTTAGGGTTCGTTTGCTTGTTTGGCCCAACCTTTACTCTATAAAATCCGGGAGCGTTTTCTGCTCGTTTTTATTACACTCTATTACTTTCACGAGCAACGTCTCATAACATCAGCCGAGTAAGTCAAGAAACTGCTATGCGAAGCTAATTGTGTACTTGCCAACAGGACAAATGGGGCTACTCAGAACCAAGGCACGTTACGCATTTTGTGTGCTGTACGCTTTACGCAATATTGCAATCGATTTCTTCGGCACAACATGCTTTCCTTATGATGAAAGGCACAAAAAGGGAAAACAAAGGGGTGCTGAACAGAATGAGACAATACAAGAACAACGCACGTTCCTTTGTTGCGTCGCTGTGTATACGCTATTTACCGTTTTTCAACATGAACCATATTCAACAAGCTAGGTTTGCTGTCCTAATGCCTCGTTCGTTCATCGACTATGATATTCAAGATTCCAGACAAAGACGAAGAGCGCCCCAGCCGAGCGCAAGAGACAACGGGAAACCAGCGTTGAAGGCGGCTAACGGAAGAATGCAGAAAGCCTCGATTTGCAGCTGCAACTTCTTGGACACGGTCTCCAACCTGTCACTACAGAAAATCGCGCGGTCACCGCTATCCCGCTGACGTGATGTGCTAATCTTCACTCGCGGGGCTTTGACCCCCTCCACCCCCGAACGCTCCTTTGAGCATATATACTCCATCGGCCCCAGCCCTCTAACCAGCGCTCGTCATTCGTGGTGCGGAAACGTCGCCGAAGCTTCGCTTGTTTTGCGAACCGGCTCAAAGCGTAAACGAACGAGCTAGTTGGTCGAGGCACGCTTAGTTGCGCAAAGTTTGTTTTCAGTTCAGCACGACCATGCGCGTGACTGTTCGAGCACGCCGAGCAGCGAGCGAGGGTTTCCCCCATCGACGGGCTTGCCTAATTGGAGGACCGAAGTCTGCGTTTAGGCTAAAGAAGCTGGAGACGACCTGGGGATGCGTCGAGAGGAAACTGTGCCTGCGACCAAGGAAAGGAGGGTGAAGAACGCAGGACCCGCACGTAAAGATCAGTTCTTTCGCTGTCACAAATCGAGGCGGCCCCTTTCCTGAACCGCCCTTTAAAGCCTGAGCCTAACGTGTCTTTCCATGTGGTCCGTGTTTTTGCTTCTTTCTGTCTGGCCCAAAAACTAGCAACTCGGGGGCGATCGCCTTTCTTCTTACTGACGAAACCAATGCGAGTAACCGGTGGTTATGTGAGACAGCCGTTTCGAAAGCGCGGGCATATGACGTGACTGGCTTGCTGCGCTGCGGCAGCTCTTCGTCGGACGTTGACGGTGCACTTCGGTGGCTGGGCGCCGCTTTTTCACACTTAAACCTGCGGAACGGTGGTTTTCCATCCAGGACTCTGCGGGCGCGTATTTTGTGGCCTGTCAGAACAAAGCACAGTTCTTGTTTTTCTCGTTTTTCTTTCTATATGTATAATACTAAGTAGGTCTGCCCGTCCCGGTAAGACTTCGTGGCTCTGCTCTGCACGCCTGCCAGGCATAGCGGTATCATTTATACTGAATATCAGACAGTCAGGTTACCCGCCCTTCTCCTGCTCTCAGACTTCCGTCTTCACATTTTATCGTTGTTACACCGAGCAACCAATGGCGTCTCGACTCGCTTCCGGAATGGCGCTGCCTTTAGAAACGTGTTTGTTTTCGTTTGCGCGTTGTAAAACTTGTTTTTCTTCATTTGGCTGACTTGCACGCGCGTTACTGTCAAGATCCAGAAAGAAAAAAAACAAAGACGCGGATGACGGATACGGCGCGTTTTTGCACAGGCTGCATAGCCTAGCAACAAACCCTAGCGTTCTTGGTTCCAGCGGTGAATTCTGTGTGTGCCTCCATTGTCGAGGTGCGGGCTTGCGTTTTCACTGAAATCTTTTAGACCACAAGGCTTCTCTGCTATCATTCTGACACTTTAAGTTCAAAGGTCAGAATTGCTGGGTTAGCAAGTTTTGTCTACCCACTTTTTTCTTTCAAATATCATTGCAATTTTGAAAATAAAAGATACTGAAGAAGTCATAGTGTTGAAGCTACGAATTCCTACTGAGTGAGATATGGGTTTGTTGAGCATGGGCCATTAGAAGCATTGTCCACCGAGGTTAAACAGAGGCTTCGGTGCCTGGCTATACTGGACCGGATGTCGTGGGTTCAGTCTTGGCCGCTGCGGTAGCATTTCAACGAAGGGGAAATGGTAGAAGCCCTTGCACTGAGCGATGTCAGTATTCGTGAAAGAACACCAATGAGTCAAAATCTCCGAAGCCCTTCACTGCAGCGTCTCTAATAATCACATCGTCATCTTGGGACGTACAACCTCTGATAACATTATTATCATAAGTAGAGATATGACTCAATGAATACACTACCCAAAAAAACACAAATGGCGTTAATTCCTTGTCAAAGCTTTTAATGAAACCTCATCATACTGTCATGGAAAAACAGCATTTAATAATAAAAATTTCAGGGCCAATCTAGTGAATTTCAAGCTCTTTTAGTGGCAAAGACGAAGTGCATGGCAACTGCTTTTCGAAAAATTCGCAGAAGTGCTTGCGAAGTGCTGAATTTTGCTGTATCGGCCTCTTCTTACTTTTGCAGCAGCCACTGCTTTCAGTGACTTACTGGACGTATATATGCTTATTTAATGCACATCAAGATTCTCCACTTCACTCGATCTACCATGCGGGCGAATTCCGGATCGCATTCAAGGTGGCATGGGCATGTCTGGATAAAAAGAGTAACATTTCGTGACCTAATCAACCTGTTATGAGCATTGATAATAAAGCTCAATTGTTGCAGGTTGATATGTCGACTTGGTCAGCTTTTTTCCTGGTCGTCAATATCAAAACTTGGTTAGAGAAAGACGCCGAAGGAGGTCCTACAGTCTTCTGGGTCAGCCATAAGATGCGGAGAACACGCACATGCTGTACTTGAGCTATGATATATCACGCATATTTCAACGAGCAAACTACACCAAACAACATTTTAACGGCTGCAAAGTTACTGCGGCGTCCTTTGTAGAAAACACGCCATTATTTCGGAGGTCTCTAAGGCAACACACTTAGTTGAAAAAGAAGAGAGAGAGGAGAATACCATTTGCTACGGCACCCGTTTAAAGGGGAACTTGGGGATCGGGTAAAAAGGTAGAAAGAGAGACTGATATACCTTAGTCCTACCCAAGTGACAAATATTCTGATATAATATAGCATTGCGACAGGCGGCTACTCCATTCCACTGCCTTCAAAAGTTCAAAGTGGGCTCGTGTGGCCTTTGGGTTGATGAGCTGATAGGTCACGCACTCAAGGTCTTCCCCTGAGCAAAACTTTGAGAATGTTGTTTTCTCAGGGAACACGGGATCATGAGGCGATGGTGGTGAAATTGGGGAAAGCCACACATAGCCTTCATAATTGCAGGTTTTGCACCTGGGAGATTGTGGTCTATTAACGGGAAAGTTGTATCAATTGACGACTGTTTAGTCTATACCACCATCGAAGTCCGGTGTTGCTTGAACACATTGAGTACTCGTATGAGGCACCAATCGTTCCCCGTGGTGTACACCATGCTGCCAAAACAAAGACCAACACAACCTGAAGCTGCTCGCTGCGTTTCAGCGTCTCAGAAGATTTTCGGCGAGGAGAGATCACTCCTCTTTTTCAGTTATGGCCCACAGTGGTTTCAACGTTGTCATTTTAATTTCGCACGGAGATGGCTTGCAATTATATTTGTTCTAGCTATAATGTGTAGGTAGGATCAATCATGAATGATCTAGCCCACAGACTCATACAACAATGTGTACCCTTAGAGCAATGTGTACAAAAGCCCATCTTTGAGTTTAGTCATCGTAAGTGAGAATAATTGAGAACTCCAGACACATCGTTGAAAATTAAAGAAAAACTACACATTTCTTGGATTACCTTTCAAGTAATTCTATTTATAATTGGCGAGTCATGACGCGTCCTTTAGAAGTATTACTGACTGTGACGTTGTGCATTCGCCAATATTCACGCTCAATACGCGCTAACTCTTCCCCTTTCTCTCAATCATTACATATTTAACTCTCAAACTACACCATCCATTTTCCTTTTAGTATTCAGGTTATGTGGAAAAAGTTAATCTCCCGCCTTTCACCTTTGTCTTGTTGTTGCCAAAGAGAATCCTTGTTTTTATAAATAAAAAGTTGTTTTTTCTAATATACAACAACAAAGTATTCCAGAAATATATATATTTAGGTGTGTCTATGCTTTTGTTGAATAAAAATACCATTCAAGCTTAATCGCGGTGTTTTGTTTAATTATTCTGGTCAATGTATCTTATCGTTCGTGCATTACTTGTTTATTTCACTCTCATATCAGCCTTACTAAACGTTTGTTACATTGAAAGTGATTATTAGCGACAATTTTAAATATGCAGGTGCGAACTTTTCAGTGAAAAGGATGAGATCAGTTACTTTATCAGTCTAAATTATGGAATGCGACTCAATTGTGTTCATGCACTCAGTTGACGCAAAAAAAATTAACAGGCAGCTTTCAGCAAATTTAAGCTGTTATTAAGTACAACTGCGTGCCTAAGCATGCCATCAATTTCATGGCAACAGTGAGAGGTTAGGGTGAAATGCAGTGACACTGTCAATTACTTTCTCATTGAGAAAATTGCCCATTCCTTCATTTGCATCTTCATTATTTCGAGTGATGCATGATTGCCCTACTACGTGACACAAGACGCGACTAATTTTATTGCGCATTGTCTACGGTTTATCAAGTGGAGCTGGCATTGCCTCAAAGCTTTTATTGCCATTGTACGCGTGGCCGTGAGAACGTCCGGCGCTTGACAGCGCAAATAAATGTGGCGCTCGCTGATGCAATGGTCCCATATGTATTTGAATGCGCCGTTGGAAAATTAACTTATGCTCTGTCAATCAGGGGCTTCTTAGCCATCAGCTAAGTTTACAAAGTTACTGACTCGGCTATATAATTTTCTCCAGCGAAGATGCTTAGGCTAGCTGTAATTTGTGTGACCTATCGGGTGCCCGCTACCCTGCAGCCTATCACAAACAATTATCGTAATCATAATTCTACAAAGAGAGGTGATAGTCCACTAAATATTTCTAACTATCATTGGGAGCCTCCTACATAGCTTATTGTCACTGGGGTGTCTATTCCTTTGCAGATTAATTCTGAATTAAATTATGGTTGATTTGATTTCAAATTTTTGAACTGGTATTAGTTTTCTCTAACTATTCGATAATTGATTACTCATAAAGTTTTATGCAAACACAATGATGTGTAACTTAATCGTTTCTTGGCCATTTTTCGAGAGTGCGCTTGAGCTATACACAATTGTAATCATCATCATCATCATGATCATCAACAAAGCAACAAACGGAGAAGATAGGAAGAAAAAAAGTTTGCCTGACAAGCGCACACGAAGTTTCGTTTGCTCTTACTTTTCTTAGAAAGCTAGAGCTTCTGCACCTCCATTACTGTAGATTCGGTAGCCTAAAAACCTCTTTGAGAGAGAGTGTTGGACGCCCTAATAACCCTAGAAAATATGTTTTTCTGCATGAAGTCCTACAGCCCATGCTATGTAGTTTCAGTCTTTGGACGTTAACACGAAGCATATAATTCTGTTGAAGGGGAGGGGGCTGAGCTATCCTTCTCTGGATTAGGGATATTGTTTTTAAATTTTTTTAAACAGAGTTTATTTTGAATGTTGCCCAAGTGGTAAAACAGGAGTTTTTTCGGTGGATCTCAATTTTCATTTTTTCTAATTGTCAGAATCTTATGTTTATATTGTGTATCTGAGACAGTCTGAAAATGATATCATGAAAAGGCAAAAGTAGCACTAATACTGGAGGAATGCTGACGCAGTGAAGTAATTATTCGCGTTGTACATATAGTGCACGCTCAGTGTGGCCACCATCAAAAATAGCATCAGAGTTTTCGTGGCCACCTCAACTGCGTTTTCTCGAAAGTATCTTCAAGGGTCATTGACAATGATGCATTTGCAGCCAATTACATTTCGTGTATCCAAACGACTCTACATGAGAAATTTACCAAATGAGAAACTTATGCCAGAAGCATAACAACGAATGGTAGTTTTAATGCCAGTAGCATTATACCAATTTTCAAGCACTAAAGAGGGAGAGCAATATTTTGTGTGTTACCATGATGATGATCATCATTATTATCAGCCTGACTATGCCTCTACCATCATAATCCAATCAGACCAATCTTGTGCTTTCTGTTGCCTGTGAACGTTTGTTCTCATTGGTCCATGTAACTTTCTGTCTCCCCTTCGTGCGTTAACCTTCTCTGGGAATCCAGTCAGTTACCTTTACTGACAAGCAGTTATATTGCCTACGTGCCACGTTCCCGACCCACTCTCATTTCTTGTTCATTTCGACTATGATATCCTTAACCCGGTTTGTTCTCTAACGCACTCTTCTCTCTCCTCTCTTATGGTTACACATATCAATTTCCTTTCCATCACTTGCTGCGTTGTTCTTTATTTAAACTGAACCACCTTTGTAAGCCTCTAGCATTCTGCTTCGTAGGTAAGTACCGGCAGGATGCAGTTGCTATATAGCTCTTTCTTGCGGGTTAGTGGCACATTACCATTCACTATTTGAGAATGCTTGCCGAAAGTGATCCACCACATTCTTATTCTTCTTGTTATTTCACTCTCATGGTTCGCTCCACGGTTGCAAACTATCCTAAGTACACATATTTCTTTACAACTTTCAGTGTCTGCCCACCTATCGCAATGTGTTGTGTGTTGTTTTCTACCGATACTATTGCACACTGCTGCAGTTTTGCGCATATTAATTTTCAGACCTGCTCTTTTGATATGTGGGGTTTAACGTCCCGAAATGACCATATGACTATGAGAAACGCCATAGTGGAGGGTTCCTGAAATTTCGTCCATCTGGGGATCTTTAACCCAAATCTGAGCACACGGGCCTACAACCTTTCTGCCTCCATCGGAAATCGGAAATGCAGCCGCCGCAGCCGGGATTCGATCCCGCGACTTGCGGGTCAGCAGCCGAGTACCTTAGCCACTAGACCACCGCGGCGGGGCGACCTGCTCTTCTGCTTCCCGTGTCCATTTCAGTAATCAAGAGCTGTAGTTCGTCCCCTGAGTTACTCATTAAGACAATGTAATCAGCGAATCGAAGATTGCCAAGATACTCTCTATTATTTATTATCTCGAAGTCTTCTTCATCTAGAGTTCTGCCAACCTTCTGTAAAGACGGCGTGAATAGCAATCGAGAGATCTATCTCCCTGCCTTACACCGTTTTTTTTTATCGGGATTCCGTCGCTTTCCTTATGGAGAACTATTGTGGCTGTTTACCCAGAGTAGATTTCTTCCAGATATATTTATGTAGCGTTCGTCGATGCCCTGATTCCGTGGAGCCTGCATCACTGCTGATGTCTCGACCGAAAAAAAAACGCCTTCTCGTAATCTATGAAAGCTATGTATAGGGGTTGGTTGTATTCCACAAATTTTTTCATAGCCTGATTGATAGTATGATTACGGTCTATTGTGAAGTAGCCTGTACGAAATCCTGCTTTGGCCTTTGGTTGATTGAACTCTAATGTCGCCTTAATTCATTTAGCTATTATTTTGTATATTGTTTGTAGAGAACGGACAGTAAGCTGATCGGCCTGTAATTTTTCAAGTCGTGGACATCTCTATTTTTTATGAATTAGAGTGATATTGGCGTTTTTCCTCAATTCTGGTACCTTTCCCGTCAAGAGATACTTCGTATTGAAGGTAGTAAGTTTTTCTAACACAATTTCTCCGCCATCTTTCAGCAGGTCAGTTGCTACCTTATGCTGACCAGCGATTTTGCCGGCCCCGCCGCGGTGGTATAGTGGCTAAGGTACTCGGCTGCTGACTCGCAGGTCGTGGGATCGAATCCTGGCTGCGGCGACTGCATTTCCGATAGAGGCGGAAATGTTGGAGGCCCGTGTGCTCAGATTTGAGTGCACGGTAAAGAACCCCAGGTGGTGTAAATTTCCGGAGCCCTCCACTACGGCGTCTGTCATAATCATATGGTGGTTTTGGGACGTTAAACCCCACATATCAATAAATCAGCAATTTTGCCTCTTTGCCTTTCTTTTAAGACTTTTCTTACTTCCCCTGTCGTTACTGGCAGAATGTCAAATTCATCTAGGCTATCATTGCGTCTTACGATATTATCATAAGATAATATTGTATGCAACATTGTATGCTTCAACATGGTATGATTCAACTGTAAAACTCCAGCCACGTGATCATAGTGCATGAGAACTCACACATCTCAACAAAGGTAAAACTCAGCTGAAAGATTACGAAAATTTCAGTCCTGAAGTAGCAGAAAGCAATGTAACGTAGCGTCTGGTGTCTTTCGCGTGTTGTGACATTCTAGAACAGAGCAGTTTTAGGACATTAAACTCCGAATATCAATCAATCAATTAACCAATAAAAGACAGAAGAGGTTTGTCCACCGCTTTTCTTCTTCTTCGACATGTTCACTGTTGATTATGACTTTTTGAGACGAGCAGTGCAATTTAGCTGGCGGGCATGAAAGTGAGAGAACTAGGAAGTAGCCGTTTCTTCACAACAGCATCACCTTACGCCAAACAAAACTACTCCCGGCATGCGATGAAAGCAGGTTAAAGCGGGAAGCGTCGTCTGCTCTACCCTCCAGGCTCTCCGATTTCCCATAATGCCTCAGCCCTGATCCGGCGGGGGAAAGCGTGGCGCTGCGATTTCTAAAAAGGCTCATTGTGTGCTCGAGACGCCGCTGTGAAACGCCAACGCCGAGCCGAGCCCCCTCGAACCTCCTCTCCCTCCTCACTCTTAACCGTTCGTTGGCTCGGCAAATTTCAAGACGATGGCAGAAGTCGGTGAATGTGAATGTCTGATGGCAACGGTACCCTCTCTCGGCGCTTCACGATTCCCTTCGGGGAGGTCGGGCCATTTCTTAGCGAACTTCGACGACGTTGACCGTATCTATCTATCTATCTATCTATCTATCTATCTATCTATCTATCTATCTATCTATCTATCTATCTATCTATCTATCTATCTATCTATCTATCTATCTATCTATCTATCTATCTATCTATCTATCTATCTATCTATCTATCTATCTATCTATCTATCTATCTATCTATCTATCTATGTAAAGATCTATCAATATCTATATAGATCGAGATAGATAGATAGATAGATAGATAGATAGATAGATAGATAGATAGATAGATAGATAGATTTTAAAGGTACCTAATTGTCGCGCAAAAAGGAGGGTGGAGGCCCGTCTAACTTCTATTTGGAGCTTTGCCCAAACACATCGACACGGTCTTAGCCTGGTTTCTATTTAGTGTAAAAAGTGCAGGCTCTTTATGAAAAATCGACCAGCGTGTGTTGTATGTGAGCAAAGGCTACCGCAGCCAGTGAAGCGAATGAGCAATTACTATCTCTCCATCTCTGTTCAGTCCAAAACTGGGTAAGCATAATTATGTCTGAAGGGTTTCATTAAGCACATACTGCTAAGGGTGACATATCTTTTTAATTAGTGGCAAGGAAATATGGGTAGAGAGAGAGCAAATTTTAATAAAACAAAAATAATAATTCAGATGTGGATTTTGGTGGCTACGTGTTTTGTTTTTGATAATGAAGGAAATTTGCGGCAGAAAACATTTGATGCATGAGTGCGAGAAAGAATAAAAAATAAATTCCTGAAAGTTGCACTAAGTTTTGCTTAGAAGGTGAACGCAATAGCGATTGCACGGCTAATGAGATGTTCCTAAATTACACGCAGTACACTATCTCTCTGTCGCTCTTTCGAACGGAATTCATCGCGGAGCAGAGATAAGGAACCGTCGTTGAGTGCATGCATCTTGTATTCTCGCAATCCTTCACACTTGATGGGTAAGGTCCTTGCATGAGAGAATGCACTGGTCTGACCTAAACAGAGTGCTACAGTCACCGCGTGCCCAGTCACAACGATCGATGCCCAGTTCTCGCCCACGCCCACTGTCTGAGCGCGAAGACCCCAGCGCACCCACAAGTTACGGCAAACCGTCTGGAGCGACGAAAACGAGTCTTCCGCTGGTAGGCGCAGACTGCGAGCGGGCTTGGTTCGTCCGATCAGCTTAAGGGCGTAAACTACGGCGCGCAGCGGCAGCAGGACCACCGCCGCACCCACGGCCGCCCGGCAGATTAAGGGGACGGCCATGCATCCGGCCTCGCTCGGTGCCGCCATTGCTTCTTTGTATGACTGATTCCACTCGCCGCGAACCGGTTTGTAAACGAATTACTTGGTTAGGTTAGCTCGGCTTTTGCTACATTTATATACTTTGGCCAGTCGCGCAGACTAGGTGGAGCGAGGAATTGGAGGCCGGAGGTGGCCCGGAGGCCTACGTGCTGGCGGCCGCTATTCATCACTGCCACGCGAAGAACGGCGTGCCGCCGCTCATTCTGCTCTGCATACACGCGCTCAACGGGCTGATGGCAGGCAAGGCCGGAAGAAGCTGCAAGGACGCTGCCACCGACGAGAAGAACGAGAACACTGTTGCGTCGCGTTTTGTGGAGGGTGTTCAGTGGCCGAGACACTGCGCCCCCTCGCATTTGCCGTTGCTTCGGTGGCAATTAGAAAAGTGCCACAGCGAGCATGCCGGAAGATACGCGTGAATCGATAACCCTGTGACGCTGTTTGGCAAGCTACTCTGTTTTCATGCAGAGCCAATTTCTTTTGTTTACAAAAAGTAATATCGGCAAGACCAGCCGATTGGCATTGCACGGGCAAGCCTCTCGTGAATTGCAGACTACGTGTCCGAGCTTTTTTTTTTTTTTGCGGACTCGTAGATGCTCTTCCGAATTTTCTTTTTTAACGCTTGTGAAACTGACACAGAAACCGGTAAGTATTTCCTCTTGAAAGTCAGCACTTCGGAATATTATTTGATGAATTTATACTGACCACTGCAGAGAGTGGTTAACTTTCCTAATAAACAATGTCTCAAAAAGTTTTCTTCATGGATACACAGATGAAAACGTAACTTTCTACAGAAAAGCTTTACACTGTGTCATCACGATCGCTTATTTTTAAGTGATAAGACTAGATAAACGTTTTTTTCTTTTTCAAGTTGCAATCTTTCTTTCGGTGAACTTGTTGCTGGGTGACGAACGAGTGGAGACGATGGCTGTGCTAATGGCCATCAGATATCGTAGCCTGACTGTGCGTGTTTGTATTATGTGAGAATGAACAGCAGGTGTGAGTTAAGCAAAATATTTCGTCTCATTCAGCATTATCGAAGACGCGTGGTAAACCGAGAAAGTATGGTGTAGCTCTCTGCCAGCCTGCGTGAAGCGGTAACAGATACAATTTCTACATGGTTGGAACTTCAAAGGATTATCGCATTGAGTTATGTCTGTTAAAAGTTATTATACATGTGCTTACCTAATGTTTGCCTCTGAATTTACAAAAAAAAAATATCTGTGGAGATGAGGTCGCTCGACCTTCAAACGAACTTCTCGATAGTCTAGCTGTACCGTAATCCGGTATAGACCTGGCTTTGTTGCAGGGCCCCTTCAAACTGGGCTTGCGTATCTTGCACGTGAACGGACACGTGCAGATTGGAACACGACATAATTCAGCAACGCTCGTCTTCCCAACTTGGATTCCAATCTACCGATCCGTCTCCTCTGGGAAACTTCTATACCTTAAAGGATCCTCTAGTGCTTCCGGTGGCTTATGGCGGCCTTGGCGAATGCCTCCTCATTTCGAATTGGAATGACCAGCAGTCAGACATGTGATGGCTGTAGTTGCAAGGAGACAATCGGCCACCTTCACTAGAAGTGTCCTCATTTTAGCGCGCAAAGCAGGGAAATTGCATGTTAGTCGTGACAATCAACCGGGGTCGGAGGAAAAGGTCTTGGAACACTGGCCGAGACTGTCCAAAGCCCATTGTTGTGTTACCTAAGGGCACCGGTCTTAGAGAAGGACTTTGAGCATTGTCGTCTATCACATTTTCTTCGTAATGTGTTTCGTTTTTTCATACATCTCCGTCCAATCATATTTCATTCCTTAGACCAGTTACGTTACTGAGCGAAGGGTACGCAGCCAGCCTGAGAAAAACATCCCTGTCTTTCCATCATACTCCTTCCCCTCTTGCAGGGAATAGAAGTTTGAAGGAATAGATGTACATAGATTTGGATTTTGTTACGACAAGCTAGCCTTGTAGACTTTCATAAGAACTGGCGTCCTTGTTATTCCCTCATCATCTCTGAATGCCGCACCTTTGAGCGTTACTTTTTCTTCTCAGTCGCGACAAAGTTTTGTAGTTACATCGATGCTTTCGTGCCATGCTCTAGATCTAAATGTTCGTTGTGGGCTGTGAAAAGCCCATAACTAATTTGCAAGCGTAATTTTTTGTTCTTTATTATGTTCAGCCTAAAGTTCTATTTCTGGCATGACATCAGCTTTTCAAGTTAGTCATCGACTTGCCAGATCAATGAATGCTTCTGAGCTAGTTCACTGATGCGTAAAAAGTAATTCAAGGTTTATCCATGGGAGTGATGAGAGGAGACACAGGTCAACTTTCTTATTTCTGGCAGATAGCTATTTGAAAGCACGTAGACTGAGTGCAGCTAGATCACGCTCAGTAGTAGATATTTGCTCATATATTCAGAAAAAAAATAAAGAATGAAATAACGAGAGACAATTGACATTACATGCGCCGACAACAGGACGCGTGGTTTTGTTAGGGCTTGTTTATAGAACACTTCTAATTTTCGAATTTGCTCAAACTAATTAGCCGGGCTTCCTGATCTAACGCGTGTCAAAATATAAGGGTGGAGTATTCTGCTTATCGCGCAACAGTTGCCAGTGTAAAGTGCGTTATGTAAACATTGGGTTGCTTTAACTTTCCTTTGCGCTAACGAACCTATGCAGAGAACACGCAAAGGCCGTGAGAGGGAGAAACAGACCTCGCAGAGTACTTTTTGCTTATTAGTGGTGCTCCGAAAGTTTTTTTTTTTGCCGTAGCAATGTTTGCGCCTCCAGCCCAAGCAGAGTTGCTGGCGAACGCAGCTGGAGAACGCCCAGGAACCTACGCACAGAGGTAGGATAGGCTATGTGCCAAATGAGTATGAGGTCTTTTTGGTGCTTTCTGCGATGCGTGTATAGTGCACAGCACCGCGTTGACTGTTTAGCATTCTGGTGCGCTTTCGTCGCAGGTGCCCAACATTGTGCGCAGCAGCAAAATGTGTTCAAGGGGGAAACGGCGCTCGGTCAACGCGCGTGCTTTGACTAGCAAATTTCTTTCTTGCTCTTCCTATCTTGGTGTGGGCTCGGTGAGAATCACTCACGCTTTAGCGGCTCGAAGAGATGTTTGGAGGCCGGGTACTTGACTGAACGTGCTCCACACTTTCGCAGTACAGCCACAGGAAGCAGGCAAGAGCCGAAAACCACTTAAATGGAACAGAGAACGAAATGGGTTTGGTTCTTACATAATACATTAAAAAAGCTCAATACTCGTATTGTTGAATTTTCAATTGAATGCAACTTTTTGCTAATATATATCACACCAATGCTCTCGAGTTGAGGCGTTCAGAAAAATTTTTGAGGGGGCACTCACGCTCGGAGGCACACACGCCTCGCAGTCCCAATATCGCCACTGGTCTATAACCAGTGGTGCTAGACTCTTGTCTTCAGTACACTTTTATGTGATTATATGTGAGGACGACAACTCAAAAAGATAGCTGCCGAGGTCGGCTGCGGTGAAGGTGACCTAGTGCGACTGCGATTAATCAATCAGTTTTACGTAGTGATGCATTCACAGATGTGGTGAAATGTATCCTTGCTGCCGTCACGAATAGTGTCAGTCAATCTGGTACGCGAAAAAAAAAATGACTTCATCAAATCTACGCTCTGCTGCATATGGTAACGCGGGGTGCCCGCTTATTGTTAGAGTCTAGTAGGCGTCTGAAAACAAAATGAAGCGTTTGGATAGGGGTAGTGGAGGTTTTTAAGCTCACTTCCTTTATTCTAAGCGCAGAGAGTAGTTTCTTCTGCCACCACTCGAAGTTTTCTCGCAGCATCACTTCAATGCTGCGAGACAACTTCGGGCTGAAGCTTGGCGGAAGTTGGGGGAGTAGTAGGGCCTAGTGAACAAACGAGTAATGTACATGTTGGCAACGACTTTGATTTGGAGACCCTTTGCAGAAGTTTGAAGCAAATGTCCAGGAGACAAACAGTCATCATTACATACATCCTAAGGCTCTACTGAAAAAAAAAAACAAACTGAAAACAACGTGACTGTAGAAGCTAAGTTCTGACACGACGGCGTCCTTAACATTTTAATGAAATCCAGCAGACGACATTGATACGTTTGAAATCCAGCAGACGACATTGATACGGCCATTTCTACGTTGATTATCGGAGCGTAGTTGTTCCAGTTAAATCGCAGGCATTCACAGAAATGACTAGGATACCCAAACTCGTCTGACAAAAATTCGCACTGAAATCAAGTGGTCAGTCTTCTCATACAACTGCAGGTACGTCGCCTTCAGCGTAACCCTTTCAACCTTTTCATCGCTTCGGTGTCTTCCAGCAATCACCGTATCCTTTCCCGTGCCCTAGTATTCTGCCGCTGTGTGTACCACCAAAGCGCTTCGTACAAATACTTCAAGGAAACAAAAGCGTGCGTTCGTGGTGTTTCCACTGGATTAATCCTGGTGATTTATAAAAGCGTTTCTCAATCACTGGTTGCGTCTGTCTGCAAGTTGTAATTGACTTTAACTCAGGCTGTTGGGGTCCTTACTGTCACTATAACGCACCTGTTAAACTAAATGTTGTCCCCGTGCTTTTTATTGAACCAGGGAAGAATTGTGCGATTAATTCGTTTCGTAAGGTTCGTCACAGTTTGCTGTTACGATAGATATATATTAGGCCACGCGGGTACATTGAGAGAGAGAGAGAGATAAATATGCAAGGAAAGGCAGGGAGGTTAACCAGACGCACATCCGGTTTGCTACCCTGCACTGGGGAGGGGATAAAGGGGAGAAAAGAGGTTGCAGAAAGATGAGAAGGTACACACAATCACGAGCACACTCGGGGAGCACACACAGTTTACAGGCGGTCGCTCAGGTTTGTTGACTTAAGGTAAAGTAGCAGTGCTTTAGTTGCTTTCTGCGCAACTGAGGCAGATGCCCAAGGTCCTAGTATCTTCTGCACACAAAATGGTCCGGGGTCAAGTCGATTCGAAACCATCCGTAGCTGGCATCGCTGTGTGTCGTAGCAAGCGCAGCTGCACAGGACGTGTTCGATGGTCTCTTCATCTCCGCAGTAGTCACATGTAGGAGTGTCTGCCATACCAATGCGAAAGGAGTACGCCTTTGTGAATGCAACACCCAACCAAAGGCGGCATAACAGTGTCGCATCGGAGCGGGAAAGGTGTGATGGTAGCTTTAGCTTGAGCGAAGGATCCAGTTCATAAAATTGACACCTTTGGAAGGTGGTAGACGACCAGAACGTGCGTGTGAGATCTCGAGCCAGCAGGTAAAGTTGTCTTGCTGCATCATTCCTTGATAGAGGAATCGGGACTACACGGGTTTCTTCATGGACTGAGCGGGCTGCATCATCGGCTAATTGATTTCCGGTAATACCAATATGTCCAGGCAGCCATTGATATATAATATCATGCCCTCGTGCTAGAGCTTCATGATGGCAATGTCTTATTTCTTCTACCAGTTGGTCATGGCTCCTCCTACGCATGGTAGACTGCAAACTCTGAAGCGCTGCCTTCGAATCACAGAATATGACCCATTTTCCTGGACGTTCTTGAACGAGATATTGTAAAGCAGCCCTTATAGCAGCAAGCTCCGATGCCGTAGATGTAGTCATATGCGACAACTTAAACTTGATTGTCATTTCTGCAGCCGGAATTACAGCGGCACCTGATGAGCTGCTGGATGAGACGGACCCATCAGTGTATATCTGCGTTCGGTCTAAGTACAACTCATGTAATAATAGCAGTGTTGCTTGCTTCAATGCTACTCTGGAGTGACTGCTTTTCTTTTTGATTCCCGGAATTTCTAGACGCACTTGCGGCTGGTCGAGGCACCACAAAGGGCATGCCGTTCTCGCAGCTGGCGTATATCCTGATGGAATGCTGTTTAGGTGCTTAGCTATGACGTCTGAAAACGTAGCACGTGGTCTTCCGGAAGGTAGAAGGGCCAAGTGGTGGTCGGGGACACGGCTAGCATGTCGAATGTGCGCTCTGAGGCAATCCACAACTATATATGTCCGGACCGGATGGTCTTTGGCAAGCATGATTGTGGCATAAGTAGAAGCGCATCGGGGCAGTCCTAGGCAGATACGCAGTGCCTGACCCTGCAAACTCTCCAATGAATGAGTATTCGATTTGCAAGTGTTAGTCAGCACCGGCAAGCTGTAGCGCAATAGACCCAGAAATAGGGCCCTGTACAGCTGTAGCATGGAGGCCACAGAAGTTCCCCATGCTTTACCGCACAAGAATTTCATGATATGCACAATAGATAGCAGTCTCTTCTTCAAGTACGTACAATGTGGGCTCCACGAAAGACTTCTGTCGATAATTATGCCCAGGAAACGATGCGTCCGTGCATATTTGACACTCTGCCCATTGATGTAAACAGGGTATGGCGTCATTGGTTTGCGTGTAAACGCCATCAACGCGCACTTCACAGTTGATATATTTAGGCCTTGTTTCTGAAGGTAGGCTGTTGTGATGGTTGCTGCCCGCTGTATTCGTGCACGCACCTGAGGGCGAGTAACTGCAGCACTCCAGAGGCAAATATCATCGGCGTATATGGATAGGCACACCGACTTTGGCAGAACCTTCACCAGACCAATGAGGGCCACATTGAACAATGTGGGGCTTAAAACACCTCCCTGAGGTACTCCGCAGTAGGTGTAGTGTTCAGCAGTTTTACCCTCATCTGTTTGTACAAAGAAACCCCTGCCAGTTATATAGTCTTTTATCCATTGAAACATTCGTCCACCAATGCCCATTGCTGCGAGAGAAGTGAGGATGGAATCGTGAGCTACATTATCATATGCACCCTTCACGTCAAGAAAGAGTGCCACTGATATGCGCTTGCGACTTTTTTCTTGTTGAACAAATGTCGATAAATCAATGACACAGTCAATGGAGGAGCGGCCCCGACGAAAGCCTGCCATGCAAGAAGGGTATTTGGTGTATCGTTCCAAGTACCACTCGAGACAAAATAGAACCATTCTTTCCAACACTTTTCCGAGGCAGCTTGCGAGGGCAATAGGGCGATACGCTGTCAAGTCCAATGGTGATTTTCCCGATTTCAAAAGTGGTATTAATCGACTTATTTTCCATTCTCGGGGAACACTGCCGCTGAGCCAGGAGTTGTTGAAGCATGTTAAAAGTTCTGTTCTAGCTTTTTGTCCAAGGTGTCCCAACGCACTATAAGTAATACCATCAGGACCTGGCGATGACACGCGCTTAGAAGCGACTAACGCACCTTCCAGTTCTTCCATGGTGAACGGAGTGTCCATTTCTGGTAATCGCGTCTCAGGAACGATCACGGCGTCGATGCTCTCGTTCATAATATTCCCGGCAACTCTCGTGCAAAATTCTTCAGCCACCTCGAGTTCTGTTTTTCCATGATGGAGTGCCAAAGCTTTAAAAGGGTGCCGTTGTTGTGGAGAGGAGCGAAGACCACGAACTGTTCTCCAGATATGTGACAGCGGTTTATGAGGGTCTAGAGATTCGCAGAATGCTTTCCAGCGTTCGCTCTCCAGTTTGTAAATGCGTCGTTGAATCTTTTTCTGGAGCCGCCTTGCTCCCCTCAGATCGTAAATTGATCTTGTGCGTCTGTATCGTCGTTCCGCACGCCTTCGTATAGCTCGTAATTTTTCCAGATCGATGTCAAACTGTGTTACTTTAGACGAAAATGGTAATTTGCATTTGGACGCTTGCATAGCTTCCACTATGGTATTTTCCAGGCTGCAGGCGAGGCCTTCTTGGCAAGCGTTCTCAACACGCGATGCAAACATCGACCAGTCAGTGCCAATTGCAACACCGGAAGAGAATTTTTTATGATACCATCGATCGTCACGTAGGTGGGTATGTGATCGCTCCCATGAGTGTCAATATCGCAAAACCACTTAACTTTGTGAGAGAAGCACCGTGACACCAATGTCAGGTCAAGGCAACTGCCATACGTGAGACCCCGCAGATATGTGGGGGTACCATCGTTCATGATGGAAAGGTCGTAATCGGAAGCGAATGTAACAAGGTTCCGGCCCCTGGCATTCATCCTAGTGCTCCCCCAAAGCATGTGATGGGCATTGAAATCACCGGTGATGATCCAAGGCCCATCGGTTCTCATTAGGATGTCTTTTAATCTGTCGCAGTCAAATCGCGATGACGGAGATATATATCCACCAATAAGCGTGAACAAAACTTCATTCTTCTTCACACGAAGACACACGTACTGATTGTCGTCATTTGAACTTATTGGGTGCGAAAGATAAGTCAAGTCTGTGCGAATGTAAACAATTACTTTGCTTCGTTCTTCGCAAGCGGCTGAACAAAAAGCTTCATAACCGGACAATCTATAAGGCGTTGATACGTTTGGTTCACATATGACAAGTATAGGGAATTGATTGGCCCGAACAAATTGGCAAAAGTCCGAGATACGGGACTTCATGCCTCTGGCATTCCACTGAAAAATCGACGCACTTTTAACTTTAGTGCGGAAGATGAGATTTTGTTGAGCCATTGTGCTCATACGAAGTTAGCAAGAACTGGATTCAGTGCATCCAGTATTTGCAGTGCACTCTTAGCAGACGGAGATTGTATGCTGCTCAGGAGCGTGCGAATCGTGGCAATTAATGATTGCACGATTGCAGCCACTTGCCTGTCTTGGTTGGAAAGATCTCGAACCGGCACGATTGCAGTCACTTGCCTATCTTGGTTGGAAAGATCTCGAACCGGGAGCGCGGACTGGCCGTCATGAAGCTCCTTCGGTTCGCTTGATGCTGCTTCCCCTTGAAGTGCAGGCCACTTTGTCGCAGTTAGGGTATGCTCACTGGCTTTGTCCTTTACAGCCTTTCCCACGGCATGTGGTCTGGGAGGCAAAGGAGGTGGTACTGATGAGGGATCACACAAACGTGTCGAGGAGGTAGCGGGCGTCCTCGAAGACCGACGTCGACGTGAACGACGCCTTCTAACTTTAGCTGCGGCTTCTCGATGAGATGAGTGATCGCGCACCATCTCCTTCAAGATGGCGATTTCCTTCTGAATCCGCGGGCAGTCCTTCGATGTGGCTTCATGGGATCCATTGCAATTAGAGCATTTCTTAACAGTTGCGACGCACTTATCCGCTTCATGGTGCTCGGCGCAGCGGTGGCATAGCACCGAATTCTCGCAGACGCTGCTCACATGTCCAAGTTTCATGCATTTACGGCACTGGAGAGGCTTCGGAATGAAAGGCCGCACAGCATGTCTGAAGTACCCCACCTTCACATGAGAGGGGAGTGATGTGCTCTTAAACGCAATCTTCACACAGCGAGACTTGCCTAGCCGGGTGACATCAACAATTGGAGTATCAGTTGTTGACTTGACAAGAAGTTGTAAGTCCTTATTGGAAATAGCGACATCAATGTCGTAGATCACGCCGGTTACTACATCACATCCCAAGGGGACACTGAGAGCGCACCTGGTTGCCGTCCAAGTCAGTTACAGTGCGCAGAACGCCCAACGCACTTGCGTGCAAAACGTCAACAGCCAGTATATTCTTTCTGGCGTTCACTCTTATGTCCGTGATCTCATTTGGCACGAGCGTTTCCAGAGACCTCGACACAGACTGTCTGTTAAGGCGTTTCATGCTGACGGTAGGAAGTGCAGGCAGAAACAGGATGGTATAAGTGTTCGATTTTGGCGTTTCACTTACATTTTGAATAGTTGAGGATGAGGATGTCCTCATGTTCCTTCTCTTCGCCTTGCGGCTCAGCACAGGTTGAAAATCGTCATCTGAGAAGTCCTCACTGCTGAGATAGTAAGCATGAGTATCTTCACTGTCGCTGTCGCTCGCTTGTCCCATCCGCTTCCTGGAGGCGGTCGCCGCTGACGCCGCTGGTGCCGGCAGGCGCCCGGGGTGGTCTACTTCCATCCCCTCCAAGGTAGCAGCGGAAACTGATCAACAGACTTAATTTACAACTGAAATACGCCGGAGTTAGCAGAAGTACATTGAAATTAAAACAATGGGTGCCTACCCGTTTTTTTTAGAGGCTGCAAACACACGTGTTTTTTTTTTCTTAGGCTGCTCAAATCATGGCGTATCTTACCGTGGAGACGATATGCTAAAGTGACAGCGAAGTAGATGGGCGCCTATTACTAATTACTGATTTAGCGTTGACGGTCACTATATTGACAGCAACGCTGAGTTTTATGATTGGGTAGAAATTACAGCTAGCTAGAACTGCCTTGCTCTTTAAAAGGGCAAATTACAAATGAGCAAAAGAACACTTTTAAGGGGTCCACTATCAAGACGTGAAAAAATAAAGAAACCATTATTTGATTGATTCCTGTTGTTTTATTAACCACACTACATGCGTAACGCTTAAGCGATCATCGATTGTTATCAACCCATATATCGACGATGTCTCCCATATCACAGAGCCCCCTTCCTGCACCATTATTGTGATTCAAGTGGCGCTGCGGGTGCTGTTCTATAGACTATCTAATTCTGTCAATCGGAGAGAGTTGAGAAGCTCTCTGAACTAAACGAAGTTAACAAGACTGAATATCACCGAATGATGTTCTTAGACGGGGCCCAGAACAAAAGCTCGAGTCTGTGCAACCTTTTTGCCAATAGATTTGAACACCCCAGAACCAGCGACCATGCCAGAACAAAGAAGCTAATGCTTCAAACAGGGTAATAAAAACTAAATTTGAGAAGGTGTTGCACGTACCTGATCAAAAAGGTTGTTAACTCCCGCCCTTGCGAGGCCCTCCATTTACCCTCCCCCCCCTACCTTTAACATTAAATGAAATACTGACTACGCCCCTAGCTTGCATTCTTGTTAAAACACGCTTGCACTTTATCCGCCATATTATCCGTCATAGCAGTAAGGAAAACGGATACATGTACACGAGGGGGCATGGGAGGGTGCCGGTATACGGTGTAATTCAGTAGCGCAGGATCGGTGCCCTCATCAGAGGCTCCGCTATGGGTCTGCAGCGCTTTCCGTTTTCACGAGCGTTCATGAAAGTGCGCTAACCTCATAAAAGAATGTTTTTCCAGCAATTTTTTAAAGGTGACAGCTATTAGATAGATACAAAAATGGCGATACTCGTATGCCTCCCAAGCCCGGCCCTCATATATGTGCTAGCTAGATGACGGCGTAATTTTCCCACCATGATCGACGTCTCTCCCTTTAACGAGAGGGCGAGTGGAATAACCATGTTGAACTTGCCATGGGCATTGAACTCGACACTCTTAACATTTAGATAGTAGCCATAGAAACCATTTTCATCGCTGTTTCTCTTATTGTGACAGGAGTATGCCACGTCTTATTTACCGCGTGTACTACGTAAGGTAGCGAGCGTGGTTAAAAAAAAAAAGTGACAACTCCTCTACCAGACCTACGAAGCCATTGACATCAACCACGAAGACGGAAATGAACGTAATACGCATACTTGTCTCACCGATCTGAGCAACGAGAAAAGACACGTTTTTTTACTCTGCCTCGGGTAGAGTCCGTTAAACGCGCCAAGACAGAGAAGAAAACGCCGACAGCCACTTAGAGTGATTTATGCGGCTGATTCCCCGAGACATGTTGACAGGAGCATTAGGACGACGCTTAAGCAGATGTGCGCCACGGAGCCCAGCGCTCGGTGCTTAATTATTCACAATTCGCCTGCTCGCCCGCTTCTCCTCGCCTGCATCTCGAGCTGCCACTTGCAGCGCTACGCGCGCGTTCATCTGTTTCAATTCATTCTCGCCCCAATTGCGCAAAAGCGCTGCCAGGCCTGGGGCTCTCCCGCAGAGCCGCATTAGTCACAACGGTACATTTTAGCCGCAAATTAAAGGCCTGCTTCATTAGAACGTTTCTTCAGTGCCAGCTCTTGCAATAGGCTCGATGACAAGGTATGCATGCAGCGCTGATTAAACATAAGTTAACCTGTGGCAAGTAGCAGTAACACAGCAATAAAACTAATATTTTTGAAGACCAACGTTCTGTTTTTGTCTTTCCGGAGTAGAAGCGGTTGTACGTTCAATATAACCGCGGTAAGCAGTTACGCAATGTCTTCAGCGTGGCGTTAGCTAAGTGCGTTTATCATCTGTAGCGGGGGTGCCTACTATTTTGATAAATATTATTGTGAGCGTGATGGCGTGGAAGTTTACGGCAAAGCTTAGTAGGGAGTACAAGGCATACACAGTAATGTTAACAAATGAATGACTCTCTACTCATATATTACAGCAAAAAAAAAAAAACATCCCGAGAGTTCATGCACTCTGATTAGCCTGGTTGTTTAAAAGATAGCGGCCATTATTCAACTGCATCAACATGCATTCGTAGAACGATCTCCAGTGCACCTAAAATCCATTATAGACCGGTGTGTAGACTAAAAACAGATGTGGCTTTACAGTGCACCGATGTAGTTGGGAGAGAAAAATTAAATTTCGGTCAAAATGGAATCATAAGTAGTGGTTACTGCAGCAGGAATGCTTAGGCTTTTTTTTTGTAATTACGTGTTCAACATCAAACACTTAGAATTTGTGAAACGCTCGTTTAATAATGTAGCGAAGCACATGAAGGTGCATAAACGTTTTGTAATGTTCAATAGAGAACTGGTACAGAGCTGCGGAATGAGGTTAATGAATTAGTTTTTACCTTTACTAAAATGCGACAGCTCTCGGTAATTCGTAATTACACAGATGACTCTAACGTAAATGTTTACTGAAAGCCGTATATAATGTATTTTTAAAAGGCGATGCCTAAACGTAAGTTATCATCGCGAAAGTGGAACGCCCTCATGTTGCTAACCATACGCATTCGCGAAAGTATATCGGAAGCACGATTGAGTATTGTGTGTATAGCTAGGCATAGGATAAAAAAAAACAGGAATACTGTTAGATATGAGTAATATAGAAAAATATGCAAACCAACAATCGACCAATATCAGTTGAGGAACTGAGCAGTTTACTCTGGCTCCGTAATTCTGGGGGTCCGCACTTTATGTCAATTTTGAAAAATACGCAAGCAGAAACGAAGCATTCAAGAATTTAAGATAGTTTTTGCCACCAAGTCCGACAAGCACAGTTTGATTTTCAGTCACTAGAAGACTGAACGTGTTTGAGATTTCGACAAGGTATGGCCAGTAGCCGCAATAATCGTAAACAAGTTTTGCCAATATATATGCTGTTCCACTAGCATCAAATGACATTTCACCGAAAGCCCCTGAAATGCCACTTCAGGCTGTGACGCTGCTGCCTGTAAAATCTTCAAAGTTTTCGTTGACAAACTGTGTTATAATCATTGTCTTTCTTACAGAAGAACTCATCTTCTAAGTATAACAGACCCTTTAGCTTCAATGGTTCCTGGGTATATGAAGGAGAACGAAAAAAACACTCCTGTTAGAGAGCCAGTTGCCATGTGCATTTTTCTCTTCATTTTCTTTTCTAATATTACTACCTGCCCCCCCCCCCCCCCTCCGCTGTTCCGGAAAACTCACATTTTGCAACCTTCGTCTTCGGATGCTCATCAGAGAACGTGTTGGGCCGAAGTAGAATGTATTTCTGGTACTTTTTGACGGCCATCTCGTGCTGCTTCATGAAGTCGGAGAGTTTCCGACTGTCTGAAAGGAATCAAAAAAAGGAGGAAGGGTAGTAAAACTTTGAGTTGTTGAACAGCAGCAGAACAAATTTTCATAAATAAACATAGTGTAGTGTCAAAACTTCTCAACAGAAAAAAAATTCTAAGCAAAAGCAAGCATAGTGATATACAATACTTAGAATATTGCAAATGGTGGGAAAGAGAGAGTTGAGAGGGTGTCATTCTAGCCAAACACGGACAAGCTATAGGTGCCCATCAGCTCTGCTCTGGCTCAGCGCTCCCTTCTAAGCGCTCCCTTTTGTCCCTCCCCTTGTCCCATGATTCTAACGCGCTACGTTGATTAATTATGTCTTACCAACAAGCCCAACTTTATACTGTGGCTCAGCCTTTCTGCGTCTCTCATAATCAAATGGTGGTTTTGGGACGTTAAACACCACATATCAATCAATCTGGCTCAGCCTTTCACAACAATGTGCAAGCCGCCCTCATTATTGCTTTTTCTACACACGACCTTTTTATGTGATTAGAAACTGACACGTACAGACTCCACATATTGCTTTATTTTCCAGCATATGATGCTGCAGGAGAGCCAACATTGTTCCTAAAACACCACACTCAAAAGCGACGGAGTTCACCAAAAGCACAGGCGTAAGCACGGAGGGATGATAGATGAGGCCCACCTCTACCTTTAATCACCAATGGGAAGAAGGTGGGCGGAGTCTGCCCCACAGTTTGACCTATAAAGGGGTAGGAGAATAGTGCTGAAACAAACCATATCTCCCCCCCCCCCGCCCTCCTTCTATTCATTTTTAAGGGAACCCGGCACGAGCCTGTGACAAGAATCACTGAAAAAAACAACGATTGTCCAAAGGCACTGGAGCGCTTAGTACTTGTAACACGGTCAAGTGGCTAGTGGTCCCTAAGAAACCTAGCCGCCGTGGTAAAATGGCCACAGTGCTCGACTGCTGCTCGATGGTTGTCAGGTTGAATGCCGACCGCAGCGTCCGTATTTTTGAGGGAAGCAAAAATGCTCGATACTCGTGTTCTTCAATATAGCTGCACGTCAAACAACCCCACATGGTCAAAATTTACCGAGACCTCCTTTACGGCGTTTCTCGTAATGACATTGTGCTCTCGCACCGCAAGTCTCCACCAAGAATTGTCAATATAATCAAAAATACAAAATTTTTATGATAGTTTCAGCAATTTCATAGACACTTTTCCGGGCAAGCATCACTGATACTAAAGCATTCCAGCTGCAGCACTAAAAATTGGGAATACGGTATCAGTGCTTCACGCGCTAACTTCTCACTTTTCCTGTTGCTAAGTAAGCCCATTACAAAAGATTAGTTACTGCTGACGTGCATGAATATCTACTATTTACCTACTTGTACACGCCAGAAACGTAACACAAAAGAAAATCCCACAGCCTTTTTTTAATGATACTTTAGTGTGTCTTTAATTAGATAAGTGTGCGAACGCACACAGGACAGACCATTCTACAAAACGCACTGCAAATTTGACACCTTGGCACTAGATTAACTCAGTAAAAGGACAAAAAATAATAACTTCCACTACATACTACACCTCGACTAAACTACCGTTTCGACATCAAACTAGGACTACGTTTCCGAAACACATCAATCTTCTGCCGCGGTGTGCTAGGTTATGGTTTATCTTTCTGTTATCAGCGCATGCGTAATCACAGGTGTGAGTACAGAAAAGCAATCGCCGGAAAGACAGCGAGCAAATGCACGCCGTGCCAACGAGACTGACGCTGTTTTTGTCGGAATGCTTGGAATGCGCACTGGCTGGCCGCCCAAATTCTCGCGACGCGGCTACAACACGAGTGGCAGCACGGAAGGCTGGGCGCAGAGGCGCTCATGCGAGAGAATAGCACAACGAGAAATGCTCACGGAGCTGCCGTGTGTGCTGGTTAACCAGCGTTCTATCAGGCAGGGATTTTAGCGCATACGCAAGGTATTGCGGAAAGAGAGAGAGAAAGAGGAGGGTGAGGATGAAGTTCAGTAACTGAAGGGAAGGTGCACTCTGACACGCTGGCAAAGGAGCTTGAGGGAGCGAGAGAGATGCGGTTGACTGGTAGACCCGGTTAGTTCAGTAGTACAAGTTCGGTCAAACCACGACACTCTATTAGTAAAAGTTCGGTCAAACCAAAATTCGACCTTACTGGGCTAAAACTAAGTCATGACGTCAGACATCGCAGCACAGCGCCATGGCCAATGAGCCACCGTGATGGCTTGTACAGCAGAGATATAAAAACTATTATAGTCTGCTAAAATTGAATGTATACCCTCTACAAAAACGTAGTGATATATAAATTATGGCATTGGAAAATAAATGATTATAAATGCGTATTTTAGAGAGGCGATATCCATCGAGTAGCACGCCATTCAGTGATCACTGTACACGTCGAGTGTGATTCATATGGATGGCTCCAGGCCTAAAAAATTCAGGCCTCAGTAGGCTTCATAATGCCCTCTTATCGGGCATATGCGCAGATAAATAAATCTTGGTAATTACAAAGCTGAGATGTGCAGAGCAGTCGCTTAAGAAAATGGCATGTGCCAAATTTATAACAAAATTGCTACAAATGCGCATCGACTAAGCGCGCTCCCTAACGAATTCCATATAGCATTGATAACCCCGGAGTGTGCTCACAGCAGAAGCATAGTCGAAATAATCTAGGGCAAACTTTAGCCTATATCGGTGAAACTCTCTTCAGGCTAGCGCTTGAGAACAGGAAGAAAGTGTTACATTGACACACCGACATGCTGCAACAATTGATTTGTGCAATGAAATATGATCAAAGAGTACGTGTAAAGACACCACGGGACTTATCATCTCGTATAATTGTGCACATCCGTGCAAGAAGTGATGTTGCATAACACGGTTAGCTCTGCGTTTTATTCATTACCATGGCCGATCTACAAAGAGCCCGATTTATATTCCATGTTTAACACTGGGATTTAGTGACGAACACAACAATGGCGGATACATTCAGGCGTAGTTTCCTTGCTTTATTTCGCCATAGTCATGGTGCCCTGTAGAAGCCACGAAGCGATATTTTTCTCCTTTAGGGCTTCTGTGCTACCACAGGGTAGTACGCTGCCATGCAGTACAGTTGCGTGCGCTGGCAAGAGATCGTTTTCACCACCTTCACGAAATAAGAGTGCCACCCTCCTTGAAACACTTGCGATTCATCATGATCGCTGCTCGTAACATGTGCAGCAAGGTGAGGCCCCGAGTGAATGAACGTGGTGATAATTCCCGAGTCCCTGATTTCAGTATTGCAGGAGGCCCCTCGATTATCATTGACATCATAGTATTTATTTAGTTTTTTAATTGTTTGTTTATTAGTTGTCATTTTTCTAATACTAGCGAGTTCCCTTGCGGGGTCGTATTAACTGCTACCCCATGTAATAATGTAATATATGGGATTTTAGGCCAGAAACGCCAGATATGATCACTACAAGGCGTTGGGGACGGCTCCAGAAGTGTCGATCAAGTGGTGTTCTTTATCGTGCGTTGACATCGCACAGTACACGGGTGTCTACCAGTTCGCCTCCATTGAAATGCGACTACTCGCCAGCGTCATGGTCGTGGTTTGCCCCGAGTGCCTGGCAGAGGTCGGAGCGGCCTGCTTTGCTTGACATGATGCTTCGATGGTCCACGGAGCCAGCGGGGTGCTTCCGCAGCCACCAGGTCCAATGTCGGACGTACAGCTGAGGGCTCGGCTGTGGTCTCTGGTCCACACGCCCAAGGAGAAGACTGTCTGATTTCGTCAGCCCTGTCTTCGGCATGTACCTGCTCCTTAGTGCGTACACCTGAGCATTGCCCTGCTCTTCGACGTTCCGACGACGGCATTCCCGTGCTCGCATGTGTTTGCCGCGACGTCTCTAAGATTTGATTTGATTGAATGATATGTGGGGTTTAACGTTCCAAAACCACTATATGAATATGAGAGACGCCGTAGTGGAGGGCTCCGGAAATTTAGACCACCAGGGGTTCTTTACCGTGCACCCAAATCTGAGCACACGGGCCTACAACATTTCCGCCTCCATCGGAAATGCAGCCACCGCAGCCGGGATTTGAACCCGCGCCCTGCGGGTCAGTAGCCGAGTACCTTAGCCACTAGACCACCGCGGCGGGGCACGACGTCTCTAAGAGTCAGCGCTCATTGGTGAGGCAGTATTGATTAAGTTTGGACTAACCTGCTTACGTGTGTGAGTTCATGTGGTTCACTGAAAAACTGTTTTGTTACCTTTAGTGCCAATTGTTGTGTGTCTTAAGTTTGGGTGATGTTTCGATAAAGCAAATGAAACAAGAAAGCGCCTCGTCCCTTGTTAATAAGTACGTTGCCATCACCGACGCAACGGATTTTTTCTATCAGCAATATTACGATTCCCCTCACATCATGATGATCGTCGTTGTCTTAATCATCATATTGAACAACAACGACAGCAAGGAGTGTGGCACCGTTGTCTAAGAAGCAGCATGTCGATTATGTTAAAGAGTATATAAAGCAACAACTTAAAAAAAAGAGTTGCTTTATGCAAATTCATTCGCTTTTCCCCTAGAGGTGTATGTTGTGGTGCCCATGCTTGAGTGATCTGCTGTACAGCGTCTTTTGGGGTTGCCAAATTTGACGGCAACTCACCGACGTACTAACGGCTGAAACGTTTCGTTACTGCCAAGAGTATATAAAAATTACAAAAAAGCAATAAAATGCTGAAATTGTCTGCGAAGGTAAGTATGCGAATGACCATGGTATATTACACGAAACATTACTTTCACGGCATTGAGGAAGTGCGCAGTTGTGCGAATGGTTAATGACAGGCCTTAATTCGGTCGAATGTGCAATTTGTATGGCATAGTGCACCGTAAACGTCAGCCATGCGGGTGGCCCAAACTCAGCGCCTACGCGCAGATTTGGCGTTGCGGAAACAGGCGGAGTGGCCAATTATGTAATTTTGAACGAGTAAATGTGACGTGTTGAGCATGTTAATGTGGGAGAGGAAAGAAGTGTTCTCGTATGCGCAGCGGAATCACACATACCAAGCTATTACGTAATTTTGAAATAACAACTGTGTCGCAATATGAATCTGTGGATGCTAAGCACAGCGACACACAAAATAGACTAATTTTCATGTGAAATTTTGAAACTATGAGCTCATTTACATCATGAGACCGGTCCTACGTGCCGATGCGATGACGTGCGAAGATAACTATAATGTTCCAAAGGCAGGAAGAACTACGTAGGTGTCATATTGTACCCAAGACACTCAGTATAATAGAATATTAGGCTGAGTAAAGGAAAAATTCAGATGACACAGCATATGTTATTCATAATGTCAAAGCCTGCATGGACACTAGGTATGCGTTGCAACGGCTTTCTTGTACAGTAGTTCAAAAAGTGCTGCTATTTAGAATGACCTGATGCGGTCAATGTTTCTTGTCACAAATTTTATGCGTATTTGCAAATCATACAGCATTTAGCAGTTATGGAGCGACCGTATTAAGCGGCGAGCTGGCGCCTCCAAATATTCTCAAACGTATACACGTCTGCCACTGCGACCTAGTGGTTGCGGCGCTGAACAGTGAACCAGAAGGACATTGATTCTCAAAAGCAGCCGCATCAATCGCTTTACGATGGAAGTGGAATGCTTTCAGCCCGTGCAATGTGCGTTGTCAGGGCACGGCAAACAAAACCAGACGGTCAATACTTCTGCAGTCCTCCTGTAAAATGCGTATCATAATCATGTCATTTTGGCTCGTAAAAGTGAAGTGCCTATCTTTAGGTAAACGCCACGATCCCGTACAGCTTACTTTGAGAGGTGGCATACGCTGTCTTTGTGAAGCCTTTTTTATTGGCCAAAGCAATTTTACTTTGAAACTGTTTCTCATTTTACCTGATGAAGACTAATGCGATACACTTATTCAAAGTACTACTAAATTTGCTGCATCAAAATGAGCTCATTTCTCTCATCATATTTTCCTTCATGTGTGAAAACACTACGAGGGCTTATTTCACAACGCAGTTGTACTGTAGTTGTTGACAATAAATAAGAAGGAACAAGAACGGGTCGCACTACTTTCACTGCTAAGTAATTAACGCGTACAGTGGAAACTAATGATTATGATTAGTCTGCCTTCATCTAGTCCACAATTTAGAACAATGGGAACCAATTTCCTGTTTTTTATAACTTGGAGCGCACGTATCCTGAACATAACATAAATTTCTTAAAAGATAAGCAGTGTATCCATAATGATTTTGTTGAACCGCTAGAGGGGCTTGGGGTGTGGAGAAATTGAACTGCTAGAGGGGCTTGGGGTGTGGAGAAATCCATCAACGACACTCACTCTTTTCAAAAATCTTGTTGCTACAATTCGCGACATATTTTGCAATAGCTCGACGTGCTACTGGTGCGTGCAGCGTATGCGTTAACGCCTCTACTCATCGTGTTCTCCATGATAATAAAGAAAAATTATATGGCACGCGCGCAACGGCGGGACATTTGTTATGCAAATTTACTTCTTTCCTGAAGCAAATGGTGTGTGTGGTATACCTGTCAGCCTGCTACATTAACCAAAGAACGTTGTACAACAATATCAATGCACAGCGATGGCCGGACGGGGTCATTTGTGTTTTGCGGCAACGGGTGCCGTTACTGTCAGCAGCACGTTTCCGCCGGTAAATGCATGAATGAAGTGGAAGACATGACTGATGGCTGCAGGGTGTTTTTTTTTGTTCTAGGCGAAGCGCAATACACTTGCAAGTTTAGGCGTCGCACAGCAAAGCATTAACGACGAAGCGTGTTTTTGAGCAGCACACGCTACAGTTCCATTCATGTCGACAGAGATTTGTTTTCCGGAAAAAGTGACAAATGACCTCCCTTCGCTTGGCAAGCACATACTTTGCTTGTGTAAATATAAACATTATCCTCAGATATATGCATGTGCAGCACATGATATCTTCTTTTCTCGCTTTTTTAGCGTTGTATTAGGATAGCATAGTTTTATTCAACTTCTCACATCATAAGTTGTAGAGGTGCGGGCACTTTAATGGGCGTGATAATGACACAACATTCCTTCCATACTTTCGCTTTGGCATCTTTTGATGCTGTGTATCTTTACAATAAATGCACGCGCGCCTAATAATAGGCATTTTCTCTGATACGCAATTACAATTACATTACTTCTAGTCGAGTGTGAACCCTTCGGCTTACATACTGCCGTTACCACTAAAATGATGGTTCTTAATGTTTGTCGAAAAACGGAGGTCCACTTACGTGATCTTAGGTTTACACTGTCAGGAGCAAGCTGATATTATCAAGAGCACTGGATACTATCAAGTTGCACTGACCTCACCTCTTTGTTTTATTGTTGCTTAGTAGAAGAATGTATTGATACGACCGTATAATAAACCAGAGTGTGAAGTTCTCACCATCAGAGAACTATCCCAAATCGGAAACACTTGCGCTCCGATAACAATGCACGAGGACTTCACCAGGTATCAGGGTGTGTGTGTATTTCTTATGATAATACACACGTTCTTTTATTGGTAATACAGAGTAATCTTTCATATATTATAAGTGTTTGGTCAATGGTACCTTTTTAACTACTGGAAAACATTATCCTATCTCTTGTAACATAGATGGTTCGATTTTTCTATGCAGATAAAGGAAGATACGAAGTTCAAATTCAGAATGAAAACTCTCTACTTCAATGTAGCCTTTAAAAAAAGTGTGCAGCTTGCACTTCGTGGTACAAGACTGAGTCAAAAAAGGGCTGGTGGGCTGCTAACTGGTCCTGAATTGGCTAGCCATTCACTCCCTAACCTCTCTCTTTCCAACCGCTTTCTTCCCTACACGATTATACTTCCTCCTTTTATTGCCTTTGTTTAATCTCTGTTTTTATATCTCTCTCTGCTTATGTCTTTTTGTTTCTCTGCCTTTCTATTTTTCATTCCTTTTAATTTTTCTCGTGTTTCTTTTTGAGTTTTCTTCAATCAGTACCGCTCTCTTTCAGCAATTTTTCTTTCACCTTCAATCTTTCCTTAGTATTTCTACCCTTTCTTTTCATCTATTTTGTTTTTACTTTGTTACTATGTCTTTTTATCTACGACACACGTAAACATAGACTTTATGGCTGTGCTGTTGCACTCTTATGGTGCGCAAGATCCTCAGAAATTGAGCGAATCTAACTAATCACCACACCCGTTCATAAAAATCATCATGGGAACACACGGGTGGCAAACATCGAGATGCAGCTTATCTTGTTACCCATCTGTACAGTGTTCTCGTACATTGAGCGTGTGTTGGGTTATGATAGTGATCATTATTTATCTGTGGCACGGCAAAACTTCATCGTAACAGTTCTGCCTACAGTAATGAAATTATGTATGCTTCAGACATAGATACCTATCTAGATTGCTGTCTATGCCCCGAAGAGCTTCATACCGTACTAGCGAAACATCTTTCAAAATTTGAAATTATTCTTCCTAAACATTCACGCGTTTCACTGGCAAGAAAGTGACTGAACATTGTCTCTAGCAAAAATTTTGTTTCTCGTTGTCGGTTTGAAGGTGACGGTTTTGCAGCACAGTCTAAATAGAGCAGATATGCCGTCTTCAGTGGCAAGCTCAAAAATACTCTGTCAGCAAGGTATAACTCTAACAATTCAGTGTTTCTGCCTTGTGTAAACATTACACTTACGCGTAAAATTTCACCAGTGTAAAAGTGTTATCTGCTGTTTTACGTGCAATTACCTCAATAACATTGGTAAGCACGCCATCACCCACGGCTCTGAAAATTAAGGCCGTCTGGTTTTTTGCACGTGCACTGACAACCCCCAGTACACGGGTATGTAGTACGTTCCCTCCATATAAACGCGATCTCTTCGATCGAATTAAACCTGCGAATTTCATGCCAGCAGCTCATCTGCGTAACCATTGTACCACCGAGATGAACAGCTCATGAGAGCTACATCACAGTACCTCGCCCCCCCCCCCTCCCCCAACAGCTTCAAAGAAGAAGACAACTTAACCAGACCTGTTTATTTGGAGACCTTTTTTTTTCATCGTAAAAAAAACTTTTGTGTCAGAATTTTCTTTCTCACTGACCGAGCGTGAGCTCTACTGAGTGCCATTTGCGTGTACCTGCTTGATGAAAAGTTTCATCGGGATCGCACGCCAGATCGAACTGACAGGTACACGCACGTGCATTGTACAAGGTCGACGCTGAATATATTCTTCCACGTTACGTGACTTCACGTAAAAGGTACTTCTCAGAACACCTCTTCACGATATTTGCTTCTCCAAGAGTTTTCAGGCGCTGGTCATCTTAGAGGTCTACATAAGTCACGCATGCTACCTGTCGCATAGAGTACTTATATTGAAAAGATGCCTCCTGGGCCTTTTCATCTGACACTAAATTGAAAAGAATAGGACTAGCAGCCAGGCGTTTACAGCAGATTAAAAAAACACACGGTGCAAACAAAGGAACTTCGGTTGGTGGAGTGGTCGAGTGAGCAATCAAATGAGACAGCGTGTGACAGCTGCAAGATGTAGGTGGCGTGATTGACCGCTTTTTTGTGTGACCCGAGAAAGAAGCCATTGTGAGTTTCATATCTCATGCTGTGTCCACGCTCTTTACAGTGAGCACGCCGAGGTTTCGTCATCAGCGCGCCAGCGTCGTTCGATATGAACGACACGCGCAACCGCTCCGACTACAATGTGCCGTCGCATTTAACCACTACTCCCGGATTATTGATTTAAGTGACAGGCGGCAAATGGAATCTTGTAATTTGGGTCCGACTCTCTCTGCTCGCTTAATACACCGGAAAGGGCCTCTGATAAAACAAAGTGCAAACGTAATCTCTTCTGCCCGTATGTTGATTTTCTCCGTTGCCATAGAAGCTAAGTCACACACCCGCGAACCTATCAGCCTCACATAGCCGTGGAACGTCTTCCAATAATCACACTTTTTCCGAGAACTTTGATCGCAGGACCTACAATATCGGAGACAATATAGGCATTGTCATACACCTTCTAATGCAGGCGTTATACCGAACAATGTGGGCGGTGACGATGCTCCAAGTCCCACAACAAGATAAATCGCAGATGAAAACGTGCTCAGTCATTATTTATTGATATGAAAGTTCCAGGGTAAGGCTAATGCATTCATTTGCATTTTTACCAAGTGTACAAGGCACAAAACAATGCTCATGTCTCTATAAATAAGTCCTCCAGATTTCGCGTAACGGGAAATGTCGTAAGTGCAAAGGCGCGCACCGCACATGCTGTTCTGCAATGGACCAACATGATCGAAAGCAGAATGCAAGAATGCACGAAATGAGAGGATAAATACAAGAACATTTATTCAATTGAACACCTCTACATAACATGTGTTTTTCATGTCTGTGTGTGTCTAAGAAAATGACCATTAAAAATATTCAAAACAGTTTTCTACGTTCAGAATACTTCAGGTGGGTTCTAAGGATTTCCTTATCAGGCCACGCAGAAAGATAGATCCTCATTATCTGTAGTACGGGTTAAAGTGTTGTACTTTAGACAACATTTTATGGCACTGGCCTGTGTTGCAGGAGTTCAACATCGAGGACTGGGAGGAGGTCTTCAGAATCTCTAAATAGGAAGACCAGTTCAAAGCTGTCCAGAGTGCCCGTGAAAGCGTGGAGATGTTATGGCTCCGGCTATATAGCATTAGCTTACAGCTGGTCAGTAGTCATCTCTAGAGCTCCACTGGATGGCTCCTCAGGAACTTAAGAAAGTCGCTTTCCTGTCTCTGTGCCCTAACTAAAGCAGTAGTATGAGCAGAAGTGCATGTTTCTTCAGAAGAACGGTCCCACGTAGCTGGGGCTTCACCAACAAATTGAAAAACGCCAATGTTCCACTATTATACGCTCATGTCATCTATGAAGGTCTCCCGATGTGAAAAGAAGAATGTAATTTGCAGGAAAACGTTGCCGCAGTAGATGGTTGGCAATCAACACGCGGAGGAGCGCAACACGACAGTGACCCATAGAGAAGACACAAGCAGAGCGCTAGTGTTCAACTAAAAGCTTTGTTTTACGATACACGTGTCCTGTTTATACAAGGGCAGCAAACCTAATACAAAGCTCGGCAAAAACACGTGCGATTTCTGAATATACTTTTCTTTGTTGTTTACGGGACATTGTTATAGTTCCGCGGCCTTTGTATAAATAGCAGGTGTGACCACAAGATAATTCTTTTAATTAAAAATAGACGATGTGTTTGTGCTTTCTATATCGATCTCTTTGATGTCGCACTTTTGCAGGAAAATCATCTAATGTAATGAGAGTTGGGCTTATGGTCATGGAATAATATGGCAATCATTATATTTCGTATACCCCTTTAGAAGCAGGCTTTATTAAAAGATGTGTGATAAAGAAACAATACCATATGAACTAAAACTATGCAAAAATCGCAATTTGACTATAATGAACGCCGTAATGGAGTTGTTTGAAAACTTTGACAGTATGGTGTTCTTTACCGTGCACTGAAATCGCACAGCACACAGCCCTACAGCATTTCCCCTACTCCGCCGTGGTGGTCTAGTGGCTAACGTACTCGGCTGCTGACTCGCAGGTCGTGGGATTAAATCCCGGCTGCGGCGGCTGCATTTCCGATGGAGGCGGGAATGTTGTAGGCCTGTGTGCTCAGATTTGGGTGCACGTTAAATAACCCCAGGTGGTCAGTATTTCCGCAGCCTTCCACTACGGCGTTTCTTTTAGTCATATGGTGGTTTTGGGACGTTAAATCGCACATACCAATCAATATTGCACTTCCCCTCTATAGAAGTGCGGTCACTGTGGTCGGCATCGAACATGTGACCTTTCGATTAGTAGCCCTGTGCCATAACCGCTACATCACCGTAGTGTACGACTGTGTGTGTGTATAGCATTGCCTACGCGTAGTTGTCGGTGCGGTAGAAGTTTTAAAAATTACTGAATTAGTCTTTCTTTGGGTAATTAGACATATTCGACATCATATATTTCCCGTCAATAAAGGCGAATATTTTAGCGTAATATATTTTAATTGAAAATTCCCTTCAACACAAAATACATATGCTCCTAGACTCCTTTCACACAGTAACAATCACTGAATAATTAGCGTAGTATTACGTCCAATGTTTTTATTCAACGTACATTTCAAGAACGAAATACGAGCGTTAGAGCTCAATATTTGAAATCCTGACATACCACAATAATACTAGATCATGTCGTCGAGAGCGACACCAACTTACAGTTGCTCACGTCGGTGGATGTGTCCCCTTATATTCTTAGGGATAGAATGACGTTGTTTATGTAAAAAATAGACATTGCGGGGCGTCCTTGAACAGGCACTTAATTTAGCGAATACCACCTGGAGTAATAGTTGAAATATTGCATAAGGTTACTATTATGAGACTGCAACCAACTGTACATAATTTCCCTAAGACCCCAAAACAACCTGAGAATGAGTTTAGAAGCTGCTGGCTCCAAGGTAGATCGATTCGTATTGAGCTTAAAACGACAACCTAGTCCATATTTTAGATGAATATAAAGGCTGTACATCACACATTCGATGCAATAATAAAGTTCGTAAAAAATAGTCAGAAAACAGCAAACTTTTAGGGTCAAATACATAATATTCACCTTTGCTGTTGAAGTATTGTACAAGCATTTTCTGGTGACTGACACAGCGAGAAGACAGCTTATCTTTCCGATTATTTTTGCAAGAAAATACGCATAATTTCATATGAAACATAATTTTGTGCTAAAAAACCTTTTTGTTATTTATGTTTTTGATACCATCCGGCTGAAAGACCTCGGTATATATACCGTATATATACCATCTGTTTCTGTATACCTCGGTGGTATACAGAAACAGACAACAAAAGTATTGTGAGTTTGCAAAATGGCGCCTTAGTACAATAAATGTCACTACAATTTATGTACCATTCTAAACAAGACCACGTAGCACTCCATACTCATATCACTGGCAGTGTGAAATGTTTCACTTAAATTTCTGGGTTGAAGTAATAAATAAGAAGTTTATCATAGCTAATAAGCATAATATTTGGAAACGCCGATTTGCAGCAAACTCCCAGCTTAATATTACCCTAACTGGACTGGTTCAAGCGTTTGCAAAAAAAAAAACAATTCATGAAAACGTACATTCTTCGATATCACTATTTTTGTCATCATTTATATATAATGCAACGAATCAATCATGCCGGATATATTTTACAAAAAAAACCCTATTAACTGGCCGCGACAGAGAATAGGAGGTAGTAAAATTTCTGTTATGGCGTACATATCAGAACACGAGCCGGTAAACACCGGGTATTCTACCGAACATCCACCGCGTGAATATATGCAGTCTGCATCTTCGTAAATAACCTATCTGTTAGCTTTCTTTGCGAAAAACATAAGCTGCCTGGCGCATTTCAGATTATTGTGGCCATCGATCAAAGCAGTTGAGACAGGCATACAACTGTTCTCTTTCGTAAAGGTCCCATAACAGGTTTGCGTTCGACGAAAGCTTATATTGCTTCCTTAATCACTCAGCCTGACTAAGCTTCAACAAAAGACTTGAGTAGGCCTTAGACATGCCAAATGCCACGAAAAAAGAATGGTATTTCTATTACACTATCTCGAATATTGCATACAATTATATACCTCTCAAACAAAAAAAAAGAGAAGGAAGATAGGAAAACAATTGAAGGCAGAACAGCCACAGTAACACATCGATGAAAGTCTCGACTAATGCAATATGATTAAAATGGTATTTAGGTCGACAGAAATCTTTTTTATGCACAGCATCTATAGACGTTATGTGGGTACATAAAAGGCTATGTGTAGAGGCGACCTAAAACAGCGTCTTGTTGGCTGCAGTACAAGGAAATGCCAGTAGCAGAGTTCGCGAGGATTACGCCCTCAAGTAAACTTTTAAGCACCCGCTTACGCTTAATCCGCACGTCGGAAGACACTATGAGCTTATATTTTTGTAAATAGCCTGCGTACTCATTTTGCGATTTCATGTCATTTAGCTCTGACACATGCTGCCATTACCACAAATGTTCCTAGCATGGTAGACAAGCTTCGAAGTCTACCTAAGGTCGCAGACAGAAGAGACGCTCTTTGCTATACGTTCCCGTATTCTCTCAGCAGTAAAGCTGAAAGCACCGCCACGTCGTAGACAACGAGATCCAGTGACGCATGACGTGGCTTCTGAGGGCGATATACGGTAGCAATAGATAGATAGATAGATAGATAGATAGATAGATAGATAGATAGATAGATAGATAGATAGATAGATAGATAGATAGATAGATAGATAGATAGATAGATAGATAGATAGATAGATAGATAGATAGATAGATAGACAGACAGACAGACAGACAGACAGACAGACAGACAGACAGACAGACAGACAGACAGACAGACAGACAGACAGACAGACAGACAGACAGACAGACAGACAGACAGACAGACAGACAGACAGACAGACAGACGCCAAACGTGCTTGGCTCCGAATGTACTTGCTTTGTATTTAAAAAGGCGAGACGTGGCACATAAATCACGGAGCCTACAATAACATTAGTCTTGATTGCCAGCAATTTCTGAATGCCTTTCCCATTGCATTGCGTCATCTTCATTCGATAATAGTGCCCGACAATGTTGTAAAGACCGAGTCAGTCTTTAAGATGCAAGACTGACGTAAAGTAACCGTGGTACCATAACCTACTCTTTACGTGGGGTAAGTGAACAAAACAATAATCACAAACACTACGCCAATTCCGCAGTTTTTGTTTATTATTTAGTAACGTTGACTGATTTCAGATCAACCAATTTAGTTAGTGGGAAAACTTAACATTATTTGAAAGGGACCCCGACATGGTCAACGAAATATTTGTGGCTTTCCGCTTGAACTAAATGTAAACCTTCTATTATACTCACACAGATATGAAAGGCTGGGCGTAAGAGAATATTTCAGTGCGAAACTAGCCCTAAAAGTCTCTGGCAGTGAATTCCACCCTCCTCCTGCGACCTACATTTTGCCATGACCTTTGTGACTTCACGCTCATCACGCAGCGGAACCGTTGTCGTCTACTAAAGGTGCAGCCACTGCAAATTATTCCATTTTAATGGCGAAGTGAAGAAAGCTAAAGTATCTCGATTGCATGCGCAGCTGACCGTGGAACAATACTGTTCCGCAAAGTGCGGACGCTCCCATAGGTAGCTGCTAGTTACGTAAAGATGCACCAGTGCGCTGGTGTTGCCTTGTTTACAGGCCACTCACGTTTTTATCAAACTATGCCAATATAAAATAAGTGGTCGACGTAATGGGCTAACATTCGACGAGCGTGCTTGTTAATGCACATAAGTGGATCCACATCACACAGATTGTGATTGAACATTTGTTGTCACGGTCAATTTCGTCACTCATGAAAGGTCCAGAAAGAAAATGCAGAGGCACTACCTTTAAAGATGTTCATCGACTTCTATTGATCTAAGGCCCTTACATGCCTGACCCAGCGCGAAAATGGACTGGTGGTGTCAGCGTACCACGGTGTCGACGTAAACATGAGGGATGCAACAATCAACAAGTGATGATGACGCAAGCCACCAGATTTCGTGTCGTCGCTATGAGTTCATGGAAACGTCGCTATGACGTCACGTCAAGCGACGTCGGCTGATGGTGTCTTCACGTGATATTCGTGTTTTCTCACAGGTCCGCTGGTCGCGGAGGCCATGCAAAAATTTGTGAGGTGCAGAAAGCTTGCACTGTCTCCAGTTCTTGAGGCAGTGCAAAACAACCTTAGGTGCAAAAGACTTGTGGAGATGCGTGGCAGGGGTCAATAGAATGACAGAGAACAAAAATACTGCTTTCGTCTTCGAATTGTCGAAGGTGAATGCCTAAGGCTACGTGTATATTTTTTTATGTTTTCGAGGCCAACCATGATATGGCAGGTATTTTCAGCCAGCCATTCACGGGAAGAATTTTACGTTAGTTATGCGTGAAACCTATTTGTCATTTTTTTTATTGTTGACCGGAGTTCGTAACATTATTTTCTGCACTTTCAGCGATTCGGTAGCTAAAGCGGTGACAATCCCAGAGTGGGGGCTTATTTCACGACAACCAGAACCTGTTTAATCTTTGGCTCTCCTGCGCTAATAGATTGCTCGAAGCATACGAGAGCTTTACTCCACCCTCGAGACACAGTAGACACGGACGCCGGACTTAGCCCCTGAAGGGGGTCGCATGGATGAACCATGAATGCTTTCACATCGTTTGCTACAACAACGCCAAAAGGATCCATCACCTCTCTCGCGAGGGTTGTACTCCGAGTCTATAGCACCGATGTGGAGGTTTTCGAGAAGCTCGTCCTGAAAAATCCAATGTTCCGTGCCAATCGCCGCTTACTTCTCGCGGCTCACAGTAAGCTCAGTATTCCCCGCGCTTCAATAGAGCACATCTTCTTCACTGATTGTCCCTGCGCGCTCACGAGACGCTCTCAACTAAGTCAATGCAGCAGACATTTGTCCACGGCTTTAACATTATGTCTCTTTCTTCTGGCTAATATCTCAATATTAATACCAATAATATAAGAGTTTCAACGTCCAAAAATCATTATATCATTATGAGAGACGCCATAGGAAAGGGCTCCGAATATTTAGAACACTTGGGCTTCTCTAACGTGTCCCTAAATCTGAGCACACCGGCCTTCAGCATTTTGGCCTCCACCGAAAACGCAATCGCCATGGCCTGGATTCGATCGCTCGACCTGCGAGTCAGCAGCCGAGTGCCTTGGACAACCGTGGCGGGGATTCTCACTGAAACCTTGAAGCTCACTTCGCTCGCTGCAACCACCATGTTTGCTAAAAGAGGGAGCACGAACCCTTTCTTCGCATGAAATTTTACTTTGTAGCTGTCGCATTCATTTCTTTGCCCTTGTGAAGAAATCGTTCCTTTTTTGCTTCGCAAACATTCTTCAGATTCTGGCTGTGCCTCTAAACTCTTCCTTCTGTAACGTATATAGGGCACTGGGCCACTCCGTATCATAGTTATGAAAGTTGAGAGGAGACAGGTGTGATGGCTTGTGTTTCTCCCTTGCATGTTACGAGCGATCAGGCAATTGTATTTTATACTAACATGCTTGAAGCACAGACCAGCACGAGTTAACGTCGCTTAAAGTTGCCTAATTGAATGCGAGCGTCAGTTACGGCTGCCGAAATTGATTGTTTTTGGCGCCCCGCCGCGGTGGTCTAGTGGCTAAGGTACTCGGCTGCTGACCCGCAGGGCGCGGGTTCGAATCCCGGCTGCGGCGGCTGCATTTCCGATGGAGGCGGAAATGTTGTAGGCCCGTGTGCTCAGATTTGGGTGCACGTTAAAGAACCCCAGGTGGTCTAAATTTCCGGAGCCCTCCACTACGGCGTCTCTCATAATCATATAGTGGTTTTGGGACGTTAAACCCCACATATCAATCAATCAATGATTGTTTTTGGCGTAATCATTGCTATAGTAAGCTAATTAATCAAAATTTTTGCTAAATTATGTTCCAAATTATACGTATAAGCTGTGTTACAGTTTTCAGCGAGGTTTATTCTGACTTCAGCTGTTGTTTTGTAACGCTTCAGACTCTGGTTCCTGTTTAGAGAGAAATGAGTTTCGAGCGCGCCACACTTAACCATTCAGTGTGCACGACTTGTTCTATTTGATGTATTCTCTTCCCCTTTCAACACTTTACTATAGCAACACGAATGCAGTCCAGTGCAATCATTTTTTTCACTCGTTATTTCTATAGCGATTGCTCATTTATGACTCTTGGTACATTCGAAGCCGACTAAAACACATATCTTTCACCCTTATTTCCGTTTATTCTTTGCATTTATTTGGTCTTCATTTGTGCTTCAGCTCCCATCTCCTCACTGTAGGGTGACAAGCGCAGACCACATTTGGTGATGTACGAAAGCTCCTCAAACTCGCTCGTGATTGCATCACGTTTCAATGAAACGAGCTGCATTTTCCGCATGCAGAAGTATAGTTCATTCATCCAAACTTGGCCTTGGACTTCCAAGATTATTCGACCGTAGAAGCGCTTCCATTTTGTGTAGATTATGGTTGGATATGTTATTAACTAGAGTGCGTTGGTACAGCATGAAATGATTGACAAAACCACCCGGGAACAGTGAGTTAATATAAAACGATACAAGTTCTCTGCGAGTGTTTGAAGTAAAGTAACGTGGGACAATTGCTTTGCGAAGTTCTGAACATGCTGGATTACCGACATCTGCCGCGGGAAAGAACATTACACCCCAAACCTATCACATCGCAGAAAAGTCTCTACGAGTGATTTTAAGGTCCTTGTAATCTAGCGCCCTGTCAGAGCAACTCTAATTGAAATGGGCACAAGTGTGTAGGTGTGGTTTTTTTCTTTGTATTAATTTTTAACCTGTGAGTCCATCTGTTTCGAGCCCCTATTTCGTTACACCTGTGCAGAATACAGTCCCGAACACTGCCATCAGGTTGAACTCACTACCTTCTCCTTTTTCTCCTTCTCATTCTTCTTCTTCTTATTTTCTCGCCCTTTCTCAAAATATGATCCGCTGGGGTGTAATGATCCGCGATGCACCTTGAGAAGGCTTCGAAATATTACGTTCTACGTCTGTAACACTCTCGCGAGTGGGAGCTGTGTGTTTAGAAAAAGTTGTTAACGGTTTAGAGTACGTGGTCCTCTACTACAGGAGAGCATACAGCCGTCCCGATGCCATCACAACATTTATCGAACTGTGGAGCTAGGAAATAAACACAGTGTAAAGGCCGCTCAGCACGCGACACAAAAAAATCAGCTAGACATTGAAACTCTTTGTGACCCCAATAAAGAGCATGATCCCGCAGAAACATTTCTAATCGCTCCATCAGAGGCGGAAAAAAGAAGTATTTTGAAGCATAGAGAAACAATGATGCAAGGAAGCGTGCTTGAAATCCTTAAATCTCGCCCCGAATAGCTTTCGCAGATAAAGTTTTTGTCGGATAAAATTGCGTGAGATAAGCGATCTAAACTCGGACTGCGTTCAAAACATACCACTGCGTCTGGGTAAGAGTAAATATACCAAGGAAGCACCCTGAAAAAGAGTTTCTGCGATTCCAAGGATTTCTTTGCTGTAGTGGTTCTGATTGAAACAACTCAGCGCTGGCTTGATTGTAAGACACGTGTGCACGAGCGCGCTTCGAACCACTATCAACCATTTCTGTAGGAAGTTTTTAAAACAAACTTAGTTTTTCTGTTCTGCTACGTGGGCTTAGTTTCTTAGAAAAACTACGTTTCACTTTCGCACAAATGATATCCACGTGTCCGCGTCGACCTGCGTAAACTTATTTTATGTAGAGCAACGCTTGAGCAAATACTTTCCTCTGCTCATTGTAATGACGGGTAGTCTCGCTCGCTCAGTTTCATGTGGGTTCAGCTGGAAGAACATATTTCAAAATTACTTTCATCTTTATTTACACGCGTGCATCCCCCACATTTCTAGGAATGGAGGAATCTGAGCGTAAAGCTGGTTTACGGATGTCCTAAAGAAAGAACCAGATTGCTTTTCTGAATGGAAATGCAAAATTCAGATTCGGAAAGTCTGCCACCGTTGACGGTCGTAGTTGAAGCATAGTTACACATTCTATATTGTCTTTACATTGGAGCATTTCGGGAACACGTTCATTCTTTTGCTGATTACGTATCGCAGTGCATGATTGATTCCAGTGGGAGCAGCTTTGCGTCACAGCTAAGCCTGTGTCTACTTTAGGAATTGCACGGAAAATACAAAAGAACATAGGTTTAGTGTTGCGAGACCAGGGAAGTGCACCTGTGTTTACGCTTGTCATTTGAAATGAGAAAATAATATATTTCACAAAAAAGTAGTCTTTTGTGCAACCTTAAACGATGAGTAACGTGTTTAGAATTGCTGAGGTCAAATGTATCAATTTTCTAAATGGTGCCTAATTAATACCCAGCTTAACCTGTTCTTATCTAGCACATTTACAGTATAACTAAAGTTTTGTTTTTTACCTAGTTGATCAGTGAAGTCTCTTCGTATTAGTGCTAGACATAACGTATATGACAACGCAAGCCTGAATCCAGTACAACGTTAGTTCAACATTGAGTTCGAGGAGTGAAATTATTGAAATAAATAATGGCAGAGACTGTAGTGTAACTGTAAAAATTACACTATGTCACACTAAAGGAAACCATGTGTGGCTGTGAAGAAGTGGGGAGATGGTGAAAGTCACCCACAGAAGCTCGTCTGTGTCGCCTTAAGCAGGTTCGCCTACATTCACAACCTCTACCTGTCCAATGCTGCCGGTGACCATCCCCTGATGCCGATGACTACTGCTGTAAGCGCTGCCGGTGACTATCACTATAGCATTGCTAAACAGCCCGTCTCTCATTGCAAACGCCAGACACCGAGCATGATCCAGAGCTAAACAAAGCAGACGCTCTCTGCCTTACGGAAACGTGGAGCACATCAAGATCCACGGCTCCGAACAAAGCAGATTATCTCTGTCGCCCGAAAACGTGGGTAACCGCAAGATCTACGATCAACGGCTACGAAGTGATTGGGTGTAGTGAGTAAGCATTTCGTTGCCTTGGCCACCGACTCGGGAGAGACAGGGGGTAGCGTAGTAGAAAAGAGAGATAGGTTGTGGGAGATGCGCATGCGCAGTCGAGGAGCTGATGCCTGAGTGAAAGGCGGACACAGCCCTTAGTGACGCCGTGGCCCCGAGCAAAAGCTTCTTGGCATCTGAAATTGGGACATTTTGTAAATTTCAAAGTGTCGCCGGTGAACGCCGGTGCCCATAGAGACGGGTCGGCCAGATTGGAAAGCATTGCGCGGGTCTCAGTTCTTGCATGAGTGGGTACGCTGAGAACACCCACGGAAGCAAAGCGCGAGCATTATGCACACCGTTTCAGAAGCTATTGTGAGTGCAGTGGAAGGTATACGGGTGCTCTCAGCGAATCATGACAGAGCGCACTTTATAACTGTGTTCCTACACGAATGTCGCGTCCGGGAATCTGCCAAGTAGCCCTATCTTTGTGGAAAAAATTGCAGTATACTAATCAACTGCCTAAATTTACCAAACGTGTGCTTGGCATCTTCTGGGCCTGTTTTGTGTATTTTTGTATGAACAAATATCTGTAATGATTGTGTACGTGGTCACGCCAAAGGACTGTACCCTTCACCCTGCCGGTACCCTGCACTACTCCAGCTCGACAGCCTTCAAAGAAGGTACAAGGTCTCCTAGGTTTGGCTGCACTTTCCGCACGTAGCTCACGATTGTGTCGTGCAAGTGCGGCACCAGTTCGTCGAGTGTTAGTGTAGAACGACACTAGTGGTTTCGTTTCAGTGGTAAAATCGAGGCCAAAAGTGCTGCCACATTATTTACCTAGCGCTAATTGAACGAAAGGAGAACTCGCGTGAAGGCTAGTGCGGAAGTGTTGATGAACTCGTGCAGCGCGACTCCAAATCGAGTGTAGAAGTGCAGGTGACGTGAGCTGCACCCGCCAAATCGAGGGCCAAAGTGCAGCACTATTTCACTAGCGCAGAAAGTGTGGTGAATAAAGGAGACCTCTTAAACATTTGTAATGTTGAATCGTCCACGCCTCATGTAAAAGCCCTAAACTGTGGCATTTGATCTTATATAAACAAATAAGTAAATAAAACTAGACCCACCTAATTTATCAATTCATGTTTAATGTCATTCGTTTATATGAGTTATTGTCACGTCAGAGCTTTTTTTAAATGTTAATGTCACAGGCATAGAAAAAATATTTACTTCAGTCATTAGATCAACCAATTCGAAGCCTTATTTTCCGAAAAACTAGAGAATGTTTTTGTGTTTTCCACGCTGATTTTAGTAGTATTGAATGATCCCGTACTCTATGCACACGTGATGATTGCCACGAGCGCGTTTTAAGGGTTCATGACCCATACTTGTCATCACAACTTAAATCTCGCGTCGCAACTCCGCAAGAGCAGTGGCGAAATTGTGCAATGTGCGGCGCTTCCATGAGAAATGCATTGTGAGAGCGTTTTTCGCACTTGAAGCCAAGTTGCTTCAGCATCCTCTGCATCGTGGTTGTGAACGCAGTCGGATATTTCCCACTTCTGAACGCTGCATCACCTAGGTGATGGGAAGAATTTCACCTGTTTCAAAAGAAATGTACACCAAACATCGAGACACACTGAGGTCAAAATCGTCCAGCTTCTCTGCTGGATCACGGCCTTTCCCATAAGAACACTTTTTAAATGCTAAGCATTCCTTAGCGAACTTTGGCGACATTGAGCGTATCTATCTATCTATCTATCTATCTATCTATCTATCTATCTATCTATCTATCTATCTATCTATCCTATCTATCTATCTATCTATCTATCTATCTATCTATCTATCTATCTATCTATCTATCTATCTATCTATCTATCTATCTATCTATCTATCTATCTATCTATCTATCTATCTATCTATCTATCTATCTATCTATCTATCTCGTTACCCACTTTTTTACCCTCCTCCCTACGTTCTAGTCACTTTGTTGAGGTCAACGGGATGGCTTTATGCTCTCCCATAATGATTGATATGTGGGGTTTAACGTCCCAAAACCACCATATTATTATTAGAGACGCCGTCGTGGAGGGCTCCGGAAATTTCGACCACCTGGGGTTCTTTAACGTGCACCCGAATCTGAACACACAGGCCCTACAACGATTCCGCCTCCATCGGAAATGCAGCCGCCGCAGCCGGGATTCGATCCCGTGACCTGCGGATCATCAGCCGAGTACCTTAGCCACTAGACCACCGCGGCGAGTATTCTCTCCCATAGCCCGTACCTCATGCTGCCTAGCGGAAGAGCCACAAAACTGATTTGAAGAACAATGACCCATCCAGCTTTAGCAGCTCATCCAAGGAACCCACTATACGCCATGACGGTGACGGCGACACTCATGGCGATGATGATGATGATGTTGATGATCACGGACAACGACTGGCTTGTGCAGTGGATCACGTATGGGGTAGCTCCACATAAACTATATTTGGTATCAGGTGACGCGAATGGATGACGACGGTAAACGACACATCGAAACATGATGATCATGACACGAAATTCATGTACGGCATCATTTACCTCCACTTCGTAACATTGCACTGATTTTAAAGTGACATAGCAACCTTTCTTATTCGTGCTTCTCATATCATCGATTCCCACTGTACGTGGTTTCTGCCAATTTTTTTTGGTAGATGTGATGCTATAGGACGCTCTGAAGTGTTGACCTCCTCTCATTAAATCACGGCAAATTTTATCTAGGACTTGAATAGTTACGAGTTGGTGATGCAGTGTAATCGTTCGTTCTTATTGTAAATCACCCAAGACATTGACCACTAACGCATGTAAGTGAGTGCCACGCGGTGTACAGTTACATACTATGTTTATTGATCATAAATGACATCTTGAGTTCAGTTGCGAATGTCGTTTTGCCTTTGTTATTGCAGCTTCGTAATATTTTGTCTAGCGTGAAGTTGGCAAAGACGTCTGGGCACGTTCCCATGGTGGTCGTTGATTGTGTTGAGTCATACGAAATGCATCGTACAGCATATCCATACGTGATTCACTGCACAAGCCAGTCGTTATCCATGATTACCAACGTCATCATCTTCATCGTCATGAGCATCACCGTCACCGTCATGGCGTATAGTGGGTTCATTGCATGAGCTGCTAAAGCTGGATGGGTCATTGCTCTTCAAATCAGTTTTGTGGCTCTTCCGCTAGGTGGCATGAGGTACGGTTTTTTTTGTGATATTCAAAAGTTATTTATAAGTGTAAATATACTAGTATCATGAAAAGGATGGTTGATATTGGTAGAACCGTTATTGAGGTTTTTATTCCCGCCACTATGTAATCACATGTTATGGCGAGTTGTCGGTCCTGCGTCAATGTGGCCTATAGTTACGTTTTGTCTCTCTAACTGACTAATATATTTGCAACGTGTGGTATATCCACCGTGCTTTTGCACAAGGTAACACAAATAATGGCAATGTATGACTAATGAAGACTTTTTAGGGTCAACTTAATCCGGTGCTCTCCCCGCAAAGAACGCAAGAAATGGACCATTTAAGGCTGAAGTATCGCTCATCCATAAGCCCCAACTTTTGAGAGATTCTTCGACGCTTCGGCGAGTGGTAGTTCTCCTCCGAGCCAGCAGTGGCGCGCGTAATTGCCCTTCATTCTTCTCGCTGAATCGCAAGAGCTGTCACTCCTTATCCGACTCATTTTTCCTTGCTCGGAATGTTCCTCCCGCTGAAAAGAAACCAGAAAACAAAGCACCGACGGCGTATAGCAACCCCTGTCAGCGCCGTTCCTGGTAATCACGAAAAATAATCGCTCTAGCCTCCTTGTTCTTGACGGACGAGGGCTTAGGCGCTCGACGGATCGTATCTCACCTGATGGCGCTTCCTTCAAGCTCTCCCAGAATAATACTCGGCGTGGAGTTATAATCGTTCGCGCCATGAGAACTTCCTCACGCCTTCGTTGCGCCTATGTTTCTCTGTATGTCTCGCGCCTCTTCATTGTGTCAAGAATGTCTGTCAGTGCATTCATGACGTTGACGCAGCGCTGCTAAACTCAGTGCATACGACGAGTCGGCTTGTGAAAAACGGTGGAGAGGCGCTCGGGGTGCCCTAATGTGCGTTCTCTCAGCAGATTACATAATGTGACAGCTTCACCAATGGGAACAATGGGTGTTATTGCGACTGCCCTTCTCAAGAACACAGACGAACAAAGACACGCCGGCTGGAGAGGTTGAACGAGCCTTCGCTTAGTGGGCTATGTGTAATTCACAGTTCGCCGTAAAGTCATGTAAGTGCGTGTACCTAACGCAGTTAGCAATTAAGCCCCGATAAATGTAGCGAGGTACTACTTCTTTACACATTTCAAAATCATTATTAAAAACTCAAAATTATGGCTCTCACTTTCACACCATTAGATAATTTACCCATATTAGGCGTGCACAGCTGATATAACATGCTTCTTTCGATATCATTCATAAGCCATTGTGGCAACTGTGGGAAAGCCAGGGGAACAAACAAAATCGTTTTTTTTCTCACATTGACGTAATCGCTGATTGGTCGTTCATTAATCATGAGCTCTTTGAATACGTCTCTTACTCTGTAGGCGTTGTGCGTGCAGAGCGCACAGTGTATCGAAGCGCTGCCTGCCTCGATCTATTGAACAGGGGCGAGGCCTGTGTGTGCGTTCGCTGTGTGTGAGTGTACGTGTTTGTCCTGTGGGTGACATCGTTCTTGAGTGGCGGGGTGCCTTTGGTGTCGCTAATGGTTCTGGGAACCTTGAGGCGATCCTTTAGTACGTGTGGGGTGATGCGACGTGCGAAGCCACGACTCCTCGTTTTCCGTATGCGAGGGTGTGAAGAAGACCCGGAAAGCACGCTGCAGCCTGCCGAGCTTCATCTGGCGAAGAGTTCGCGCTGATTATTTTTTTTACAGCAAAACTCGTTATCAGATCACAACTCGGGTCACGTGCAGATGTCCGCCGCCACCCCCAATGTCCGTAACCAAATCGCACAAAATTGATTGATTGATTGATATGTGGGGTTTAATGTCCCAAAACCACTATATAATTATGAGAGACGCCGTAGTGGAGGGCTCCGGAAATTTAGACCACCTGGGGTTCCTTAACGTGCACCCGAATCTGAGCACACGGGCCTACAACATTTCCGCCTCCATCGTAAATGCAGCCGCCGCAGCCGGGATTCGAACCCGCGCCCTGTGGGTCAGCAGCCGAGTACCTTAGCCACTAGACCACCGCGGCGGGGCCGCACAAAATTAAAAAAAAACAACTAGCACCAAAGACACAGAGGGGCTCGCAACCCGGGTCTGCTAGGTGCCAGCTCTGCATTCTACCACTGAGCTACGCTGGTACTTGTGACTTGTTGGCAAACTTGCCTTAGGCAGGCTTGATGTCGGTGAAGCAATCATGTCAATACAACTTACAAAGTGTTTTAAAACAGCGAAAGAACAACCAGTCGTATCGTAATGGAAAAAATAGCTAATACGTAATAACCAGTCGTTACGTATTAGCGTAACGAGTGGGCTATCCAATACTCCGACCCATTACAAAGGCTTTTTTTTGTCATAGAGTTTCTCAAAATTAACTAGAGGGCACTCTGGCGCTGCGATAGTTCAGCGACCATGGGAATGATGGGTAGTACACACATTTGCCTAGTCTTCGTACTTGCGGGCGGCGAATCGTACTTATGCCTTCGTTTATTGCTGTTTTGGTTTTGTTTTGAAAGAAAGAGTCAACCCTTTTGAACTTTGTGGCCCAATTCGGAAAGGTAAGTCTAAAAGAATAAGATGGTGAAGCGCAACCACTGAACATTTGCTAATATTTGTTTCGTAAGAAAGCAGCTCCAAGCCACACGAACACATACGGAGCCAAAAGCAGGCCAGAAGTGCGAAGTTTAGACAAATGTGTGTACTACCCATCATTCCCATGCTCGCTGGAGCACCGTGCGTTGCAGCTCCCATAGACACTAGCGCCATATTTCCCTCTAGTGTGTATTAGGATACCCTATGCTTTTTGTTCCCCAATTAACTGTGGCGCATACCCACTTCAGCCATAATTCCTCAACGTCGTCAGCCGCCGCATGAACAATTGGCACAAAATTCCTTGCAAGTGTTTAGCGGATACCACGCTTCTAGGAAGAATGACGAAAAATAGCATATAGCAAGAGCCGGCCGACAGCCCAAAATTCATTATTAATGCTCTAGTGGGTATCAAGCAAGTGTGCTTGCAGTAGTTACCCAATGAGTGTTTTGAAAAGGCTTTGAAAGGCCGCCCTTCTTGCTTCCGCTGTGACTGTGATGCGCCTTTCGCGCAGTCCTGGCATTTTTCACAGGGTATCGAGTGCTCTTTCAGCTTGTTTACCCATTGCTTTGTATAACCCAGTCACCTAAATAAATGTTTTGGTGCAAATTAATAGCATTTCACCCGTTGTCTGGCTGGCTATAGCAACACGCTTTTCCTATTACGTTTGAAAAGTCACCGCGAGGCCAGCATACATATAGTAGGGTGGGTGTGAAACGCATTGTGAATCACAATTAAATAAGTAAACAGTGCAAAACACAATTCAATCACTACGAAGTGCTTAACTCTGCGCAGCATTAGCAAGTTAGCATACAAATTTGTCAAGCTGTTTCGAGCATCGGAATCTGTCCATATCCCCTTGTGCCTGGTGATGCCGCATATTCTGACACTATAAAGTTTGTAAACGAACACAAGTAAATTGTTAAGGGGAAAAGCTGCGTGATCCCAGATACATTGTTACGAACGATGTACTAGTACTAGTATTGCTAGTTACTAGATTATATCGCTACTTACAAATAACGATAACACATACATGGGCACGAGAAGATAAATGCCCCTCATGCAGTTCTGAAAATAACCTGTATTGCCATAAAGGTTTTCCATTTATGTATTGCTAATTTCATTTATGTATTACATTTATGTTTAATGTATTGCCATGAAGGTTTTCGTGCATTGACTCACGACTCTACCTCATTCAAACAAGTTGCTGAAAATAACGACAAAAAGTGACAAACGTAGCTACGAAATTTACGGAATTCCAGTCGATCATCGTGTTAATCATTTTGGTATTTAGTAAGGCACATTATTCACCATACTAAATTGAAAATGGCTATCTTGCTCTCCAATAGTAATAATTATGCAAGTAGCATTTTTTTTCTTTTACGTTCCTTGTAGTTGTCGAGAAGCTCCCTTTGGTACGCACAATTTCATGAACCGCAGTCTGTTCACCCAGAGGATTATCTTTCCAAAGCAAATGAAAACCCAACCCGCACAATTATTACTCGCTTTCGTGAAAATCTGTTCATTAATTTGAAGTAAATAATAAAGCGCACTGCAACATTTTAATTTCTTGAGGCCTTTTTTTTATTTAAAGGCTGGTACCTTCTTTATGACCTCTTAATTTTCGTTTACCTTTGTGTTTTACTTTCTTCTGCTTTATTATTTTCAGATTATGACTGTTATTGGTGTTAGTTTAAATAAAATAGCACATTGCACATTGGTAGTACTTCTACGTGCTTCAGATTTTTGCGTCCATGGCGTTCTTGTGTTTGTGTGTCTACTGCACTTACTCTACGCACAAGCTTTTCTTAATGAAATGTGAACATGCTCGATCTAACCACTTTAGGTTTAGGCAAATACCTATGCTTCTTCTAAATGTCCACGCTCTCGAAGACCTCACAATCGTTCTTTTAAAAATAATACAAACGTTTTCCAAGTTTTCAGCTGGCGTTTATGGGAGGTCATAGGCTTGCGACACATATAAATGGGCCTTAAAGCAATAAAGATAAAAGCTATTCACAACATACATGCTGCATTAGTGCGGAATTGGCTCACGTTTTCTTCTTTTCCATTGTTCTCGTAATGCACTGACTACCAATATCAGATATTAAGAAAGTAAGAGGAAAAAAGTAGAAGGCAGGGAGGCTGATCAAAGATGTGTGTCGTTGGCTACCTTAAGCAGCGGGGGGGGGGGGGGGTAAGGGGGACTGAAAAGGTGAGAAAAAGAGGACCAAAAAAAGTGAGCACTATATACGCGGATGCATATTCGGGAATAGCACCACAACAACCAAACGAGTTCGCACAGGCTCATTTGGCGCACACGGTACCCTGCATCATCTCCATTTTTTTTTCAGCAACGATAGCTTGTAGTTGCTTCCCATTTAGTCACCCTTGCAGTTTTGTTTTCCGCATTGCGCCACTCCACCTGCAGAACACTGAAGACTTAAAAGAGAATAAACTGTGCCATTCGGAAAAATAAACACGACTATTGATTAGTTGTCCGACACACGTTCCGTCATTAGAGGACTTACGAGCCCAAATTATTCTAATGCTAGATCTTGTGGCTGGCGATCTCAGCGTTTTAATTTTATTCCTGAATGCTAGGATAGTGGTTTGTGATGAGTGAGGCATCCCTCGAACGTTGCAATTCAATTTGTCCATCTCCGTGTCACTGTCGTTCTTCAAGAACACATTTTTCGGAGCACTTCTAGAAAATACCGCATGGGAACCGAATATTCATATGAAAAACATGGCCCAACGAGGATAGCATGTACACCACTGGAGTTGAGTGATAAGCAAAAACAACCACTTTGACAAGGACACTCTCGAAGTTTAAATTGGAACGTCTCCGCAACAGACGCTACTCCAAATATTGATATAAATGCGATACTTGACTTGTAATCGAATTGTAACCGCCGGAATTGGGCACGTTTTATCAGGAAACAGGAATATTTACGATAGCAAGACTACACTTGCTGGAGCATCTAAAATATGCTTCCCGAGCTACAACCACTCTTTTTTTAAGCATGCTCTTTGTCATATGGTCTCAACTGAATACTGGTATAAACTTGGATTATATACGAATGTTTGGCATGAAGTTTAGGCGCATCCTATTTCCTAACCGCTGCTGTTTGGGATGAGCGAGAGCTATGTATGTGATAAAACATTCAGTGACGTCCACTGAGGCATAAATAATGCCCCACGGCATCATCGAAGTTGCTATGCTGGTCATGACTTTGGAAAAAATTGAGGGTCATGCAAATCAGCTTTGCAAGAAAACTGTGTTAGCCATGACCACATCGTTTGGTGTTGGACTCAAGGTGATAGTGAGTTGAAGTGGCTTTGATAGGTTTCCAGTTTCATACAGGTATTTTGAGGGATTAACATGAAATTTTGTGCCACGTGCGTCTTTTCTTGCTATACAATATTGCCAAAGGTGGAATGAAGTTTTTTGTAAATGTATTTCAATAAAAACAATTGTCATAGATACTATGCCAGGGCCCTTGCATAGTATAAATTAAACTTAAAGAAGGCAGCGGGAATAAAGGTCCAGGTAGACAGCACAAAAAACAGGGATAAAGTAAGGACACAAGACTTGCCCAGCTGCCCCGTTTTTTACTACGTCTTCGTGTTTTTTTTGTGCTGTTTACCTGGGACAGCTATGAATCGTTACCAACGTGGCCAGTTTTCAATACAGCTCAGTGGGAATAAAAAATTTCCCATTGATACTCTACAATGTGAATGTGTATTCTGTCTTACGTACACTCCTGCTTTATTTCCTCGTCTCTTTTACTCCTCATTCCACTCCCCATGTGTATCGAAGTAAAACTTTCTTGTCCAGCGAACAGCTTTGCATTTTCTGTGTGTTTCTCTCACTTAAGAAAATGGTATAAATAAGCGCAACCAGTCAGAAACAGCAGAAAAAAGAAGTAGTAGACTAACACGTTCGAAAACGGGGACGGCAGGGCTGCTTGTTGAGTTTCCTACGCACCTGCTAAACGCCATAGCATATACACTATCGCACTCTCTCCTTCTCTATTGTTGCAACAAGGAAACAAACGTCACATCCACTCTTCAGTGGAACATATATGAGTGGTCAAACTTGCGTAGGTTGAAGAAATAGACCTTGACCGATCACTTTTGTCATCGGTGGCCGCGCACTAATAAAAAAATCCCGTTCATAACAGGAGCTTTCTAAACTGCGCCCAATTCATGTATAAAATATCGGCTCTTTCCGAACACTACTAGCGATTCAGTTCTTTTTCATAACCCAGCTTTGTAAATAAATGTTCTTGAAATGCAACAGATGTGTAGAAAGCATTATTGAAATAATATTTGTCAGTAGGTAACTTCACACTTAGAATGATAATTATCATAAAAAAGAGAGAAAAGATTGTTACAACCAATGTTTGCTCAGCGAATGCAGACAATGGAACGTTAGTCGTAACACAAGAATAAAAAAATTGGAGAGATATCATCCATATAGGTGAAAAGTTAATCAACAAAGCTGAGATTGGCTTGTTGAAATGAGTGTGTTTTTTGTTACTTGAAATGTAGGTGCTGTAGTAGCATAGTTTTCAATGCGCACTCAATGCATTGCTTTGCAGTGACATCTCACTACACCACTCTAATTCAGTTTACACTGCTTCATTGCTTAGTCGCCGACATCATCCACTTGCAACTTGTTCAGCTTGTCTTATGAATTGTTGTGATGCACAGCGGGAGCAACTCATTTCCCAATGTTCTTATAGCCATGTTTACATACCTTGGGCCGAATGCGCGTTTACACATATCAATGTTCTATGTTGTCAGTTCGGGCGCAAACCAAGGGACGTAAGTTGTCGGCACCGGCAACATACGTAGCCGGACGAACCACTGAAACCAGGCTGAAGGATAGAAGAAATAGTGCCCACAAAATAAGGCGAACAAGCAAGGATTATATAGTTAAAACCATGATTTGTATTATAACTCTGAGACAGCAACTGGACCAGACTGGTGCTTCGGTAAAGCCAGTCCATTTGTGCTCGGTGGGTTTCACTTATGCCGTGACCACGACTAATACTTGGGCCCTTATTCAACGGGCAACGTGCTCAACCATTCCGAAAAGTCAATGGGTGGTCCGCCATCCAAGAGCGAGGGAGATAAGGTTCGAAAATGAAAACTCGGTTGCAAAAAGTCTAGCACGTTTTACGCCGACGAAGCCATTACAAGCGTCCGTGTGTGCTACAAGTGGCAGACAGCGAAACAACCTGAAACTCTTGCGGCAATTAGGCATAATGACCGTCGGCCGAAACTGCGCCGCAGAAGGAAATCAGACACATCGCCAAAAATACAGGCTTCGGTGACAAAAAAGACAGTTTGGTTTTCCTAGTTTCCTTCAACGGTGTATATTTAACGGCCGAGCTGAACACCCGGCTAAATGATCGATTAATATTAAAAAAAGACAAGAAAAAGGAGGTACTGTTTTATGTGAAGGAATGGTAACTAACACTTGTCGGATCATTTTTATTGCTCAAATGTAGCGCGTGTGTTTCAGTCATTACCATTCGTTTGGTATATATAAAGGCGCCGCTGACTCATTTGAGCCGTTGTTATTGCAGATAATTGCCTCTCTTTTGTGAGTGAAGCTTAAGCTAGACACAACTCTTTACGATGTCGCATGACCGTGTTTCTGACACCAAATTACAGGTTTCTGTATGATAGCGTCATATAGTCTCGCACAAAGCAGCGTTACCTCCAGTTCCCCAGGCTACATGTCTGTAGTTTTGCCTGAACCTTTCGGTTGGTTTGGCTTCTGATCAGCTCATCGTTAAAAGTGGTCATTGAGGATTATTAAAACGTAGTCTCATGAACCTACTCTTCCAAAGCCGTGCCAGTTTGATCACCGCCGCAAGCATGAAACATGCATGCTACACAGAGAATGAATGCACATTCGGTGACTGATAAAATCACAACGAGCGCTGAAGGATAGCTCAGCTGGACTGCAAAGATGGGCGATTTATGCACTGCATGACCAGCCTTTGCAGGTGCTAGAAGGAGGTTGGCTGATTTTATGTCGAAGCTTTCATTGGGACGTCCGAAAGATACGTGAACAAGTGTGGTGCCGGAAACTATGTGACGATGGTTCTGAAACATGGTTGTCGCCCAGATTCTCGGCTTTCCTAAAACTGCACTGCACCGTTTCTCCTGATATTCAGGTAACTTGAATTGCATATTGCGCTTTCATAACATCTGCTCATTTTACTTTTCACGCTGTAATGTTTGTAGTGATCGGCCTGTAAGATTCTCTGTAACAACTATTATCAGTGAAGCAATGTGAGTGAGAAATCATTAACACGAGGTCTTCTTCCGGTGATTGTGAACTTGGGCTTGAGCGTCGGAGAGTGGGTTTATAACAGTATCGTCAAGCTGCAATAATGTAGTTAACTACCGTAGAAATCACGAGTGCAATTTCTGAGCTTACTAAAAATAATGAAGCAAACAAGATTTCCATGAATTTATCTGCATGTAAAGAAAATTCTTTGAAGTCACTTTTTCCGTACCCGATTTTGCAAGCTTATGGCCTGCTGAAATGTACGTAGCCTAAATACATAAAATACATGCACGCGCGTGTCCATGTTTGGGGGTGTGTGCGTGTGTATGTGTCAGCATTTTGGCAGAAGGTTCCTTCCACATCGTCGGAATACGTGCTTAGCTTATCTCATGGCGGGTAAAAATGACAAAACTCAGAAAGTGTTGTGCACTGCTTTGGAAAGGTATTGGAATCTACTGATATGAATGTCACTGAGTTAACTAAAATATTATTGTAAATATGCGTTGACGTTGTGATCTCAAAAGAGCTGTCTTTATCTACAGGTTTAATGATTACACGAAGGGTAATACAGGATAGCTTCCTTAATATGTGAACCCCCGTGGAAAGCGGACCTTTAGAGCTGTGTCATCAAAATACGTGTGTTATGCGTAAGAAAACGTGATATTCTCATGTTGCACTGAACAAGAGTGTTGGAGCTGAATGGTGTTCTGAAACTATGACGATAAGGTTAACGTGCATCATAGGACACAGATGCACTCTAAATTAATTATTCGCTCGCATAGTTAGTCATGCACAACTTGCATAACTGGTCACAATAAACTAGTGGAAGTGAAAAAGCGAGTATAAAATCTTTCCCCGATATCTTGACTTGAGCTTCCTGTCGTTCTTTATTTCATGTAATTTTTGCAACCATGCGCAAATGAAAAAAAAATTCTCCACGCTGTGATGTCCACACAAGAGGCTACGCCATTAAGAAGAGGAGTAGGTAGCTCGAGAGTAGCCAGGGAAGGGTGCGGGGTACCAAAAGGTTACCAATTTCACGTTTACGTATGCACACATATGCATACAAACACACGCACAAACAGAGAATATGGTTGAACCCCCCTCGTCCCCTGGATACAACTTCTGGCTATGTCACTGAAGAACAGGTGACTATGAGGCTTGCTGTAGTCATGTACAACCATCTTTAAAGCATATCATGTCTCATTGTAATCCTTGTGGTGCCCCGTTCCGCCTACATTGTTGCAAACGTTCGAAACATGCACATACAACTGAATGTAGGGAAGCCGGCAGTAAGGGATATAGAATTGTTTCTGAAAACGTAATTTTTGTTGCGCAGGATGATGGGCTGTTGGCTGCGGGAGCAGCATCCAGCTCGTCTTTCCGGGACAATCTGGCGCGTCAACCCAGCTCGACCTCGAAGAAGAACTTGACCTTCAGGACAAGCGAGAAGTCACGCGTGGCACCACTCCATGTTTGCAACCGTATAGAAAAAGGTGCACCAGCATACCTCCCCCACTTGCCAAAAGCTCTTCTCTTTTCCTTCGTTCTCAGTCGCAGTAAGAAAGACCCACCACTTGACCTAACCAGATAGAGAGACACGCCACCTCGGCCGCGGTATACCGGTTCGCACCCTCTTAGTGCCGACTGTCGCGCCCTCGGGCGACTGCCCCGAAGCGGGCACTTCCGTATTATCACCGCCGATAGCGCTGCTTCTCATGCAGTCGCAACGTAAAATTCATCGCAGCTAGTGGTGGGGGGTTTTGCAGGATGCTGTTTCTACGCATCAGTTCAAATAGATGCTGGAGAAGTGCTGCCACGCTGCAAAGCGAATAAATAAATAGTAAATCTCCTGCCAGTGCTTATCGCCGGTGCACTAGCGGCTTAAGGAATCACTCGGGAGTGAGGTCTTTGAAACGTAGGAGTCGCGTCTAATTCCGTGCAGTGATACACGCCGCCATTGCGACACCTGGAAAGAAAAATAGTCTGCAGGCTGAAAGTTCGCAGCATTTCTTCCGGAATACGATGCGCAGCGGACCAGGCGTCGCTTAGTCGAAATGTCATATTAGTTAAAAGTCGATGCAGGCACGAAGGACAGTAATATTACCTAATGGTAAAGCATACCTTGCGTCCGATAGAATTGATATCGAAATGAAGCAAACTTAAGGCAATTAGGCATAAATTCATTGACTTCAAATACACCACAATGTCGCGTTAAGCCGAATTATGCGCTAGAAATAAAACTATAGGGATATTCCCGCACTTGCCATAGATTCAATGATGGAGTGTATGAGAACTTTCTCTAGTGTCAAATTACCAACGAAGACAACTATGATCGTATTGTTAAAGCTTCGTGTCTTGTTATGACAATTCCAGAGAATTGTTGTTGAGGGTTTTCTCCTGACTGTCCCATCAAGGACTAGAATGGTAATTTGATCTGCGCCAGCAAGCTATTTCTTTTGGGAAGACGCCTTCATTTGCATGCAATAGATACAAATCGAACGGGCTAGTGCATTGCATATGCTGCCTGATGGGTTCGTCGGAAACGATGGACGAAAAAGAAACAGGTCCCATCACCCGAAACTGCGAAAAAGCCACATCATCTAAATTTGACATAACATCATATTGTCGCAGTGCAACGCGAACAACAGATGACAGCAGCTTACGGTAGCGAAAAGAGCGTATTCAGGATCAGCTGTAGAGCAAGATGCCTGCTTCGTTGTCGTCCCAATCAACCACCTGACCCACTAGCTGGAATCTACAAAAACGTTCCTATCATCGTTCTTTTTCATATAAACACGTGTCACTTGCCCCTCCTTATAAGAGCATCGCCCCGATGCTGATTCAGACGCACAGTATATTTTTTTAACGTGCAGTCAGTCACTCACATACGGCTTCATACGCACTACATGAACAAGTTCAGGCTGGTGCTGGCGACGCCTCGGGCATTGGGGACTGTCGGAGACAACCTCGTAGGTGACGTCACTTAGCTGGCGCGATACTCGGTATGGCCCGAAATATCGCCTTAGCAGCTTTTCGGACAGTCCACGTTTTCGTACGGGTGTCCAAATCCACACTCTGTCACCGATTTTGTACGTTACAGTTCTATGGCGAGCATTGTAGCGGCCTGCGTCGTAGTCTTGTCGCTGGTGGATCCGTAAGCGGGCGAGCTGTCTAGCTTCTTCCGCGCGTTCAGTGAACACGTCAGCGCCTGTGTCGGTAGCGTCCCATTCATGTGGCAACATCGCATCCAGCATAGTCCGTACCTCCCGTCCGTGAACCAAGCTGAATGGAGTCATGCGAGTCGTCTCTTGTTTAGCCGTATTGTATGCGAACGTGATATAGGGTAAAATCTCGTCCCAATTCTTATGTTGGACATCCACGTACATCGACAGCTTGTCTTCAATTGTCTTGTTGAGGCGCTCCGTTAGTCCATTTGTTTGCGGGTGGTACGCAGTGGTCTTACGGTGAGTCGTTCCACTAAGCATCAGGACGTGGTCTAACATAGCTGCCGTAAATGCTGTTCCGCGGTCCGTGATCACGATAGTCGGAGCACCGTGGCGTAGCACAATATTTTCTATGAAAAATCTCGCCACTTCCACTGCGGTGCTCTTTTGGATAGCTTTTGTTTCGGCATACCTGGTTAGGTAGTCTGTTGCGACTATAACCCAGCGATTCCCTGCAGTAGAAGTAGGAAGGGGTCCTAAAATATCCATTCCTATCTGTTCAAACGGTGTACGTGGAACCTGAACTGGTTGCAGCTGACCGGCGGGTCTCTTTGGAGGTGACTTGCGTCGCTGGCAATCGATGCAAGTGTGAACGTGGTGCTTGACGGCTGTTGTGAGTCGTGGCCAGTAGTATCCCTGCTGTACTCTTGCCAACGTGCGAGTGTAGCCTAAATGACCCGACGTCGGCTCATTGTGACATGCTTGGAGCACTTCATTTCGAAGGGGTGCAGGAATAACGAGCAAATATGGAGCTCCGATGGACGAAAAGTTTCTCTTGTAGAGGACGCCATTGCGCAAGCAAAACGACGATAATGTCCTTGCAAATATTTTAGGTGCCCTCGAAGAACGTCCGTTCACGTAATTAATCAAATCAAGCAATTCAGGGTCACTTCGTTGTTGTTGGGCAATCGTGGACGCGTCGAGAACACCAAGGAAGGCCATATCGTCATTGTCAGAAAGAGAAGCTGACTGTACTGGTGATCGAGACAGGCAGTCGGCGTCCGTATGGCGCTTCCCAGACTTGTGTATGACCGCCATATCAAACTCTTGTAACTTCAGACTCCACCGTGCTAATCGGCCGGTTGGATCTCTTAAATTAGTCAACCAACAGAGGGAATGATGGTCACTTATAACTTTGAAAGGGCGGCCATACAAGTACGGGCGAAATTTCATAACTGCCCAGACCACGGCAAGGCATTCTTTCTCAGTTGTTGAATAATTGGCCTCAGCGCGTGTTAGCGTCCTGCTTGCGTAGGCGATCACTCGTTCCGTGTCTTCTTGCCACTGCACAAGCACAGCTCCGAGGCCTACATTGCTTGCGTCAGTGTGAAGCATTGTTGGCGCTTGTTCGTCGAAGTGAGCAAGCACTGGAGGTGTTTGAAGACGTTGGCGGAGGTCATTAAACGCTGCTTGGTGTTCGTGATTCCACTCAAAGGTGGCGTCGTCTCGAGTGAGGCGAGTTAACGGCGACGCAATCCGTGCGAAGTCGGCGATGAACCGGCGATAGTAGGCGCATAGGCCCAGAAAGCGCCTGACAGCTTTCTTATCGGACGGTACTGGGAACTGTGCCACGGCCGCAAGTTTCTCGGGATCAGGCCGAACGCCGGTACAGCTGACGACATGACCAAGAAACAGCAGTTCTTCAAAACAAAAGTGGCATTTCTCTGGTTTCAATGTAAGGCCTGCGGAGCGTATGGCTCGTAAAACAACTTCTAGCCTCTCGAGATGCTCGTCAAAAGTTGGGGAAAACACTATGACGTCGTCTAGATAAACTAAACAGGTCTTCCATTTTAACCCTGAAAGTACGGTGTCCATGAGCCTTTGAAAAGTAGCGGGCGCTGAGCACAGACCGAACGGTAGAACTTTAAATTCATATAAGCCATCCGGCGTCACAAAAGCGGTTTTTTCCCGATCTCTTGGGTCTACCTCGATCTGCCAATATCCACTTCTTAGGTCCATTGAAGAAAAGTAGCGAGCGTTTCGAAGCCTATCGAGGGAGTCATCAATACGAGGAAGCGGATACACATCTTTCTTAGTCACTTGATTCAGCTTCCTGTAATCCACGCAAAAACGCAGGGTACCATCCTTTTTCTTAACTAATACTACAGGCGACGCCCACGGGCTCTGTGATGGCTGAATCACATCATCTTCAAGCATTTTAGCGACTTGTTGCTGTATCACTTCCCGTTCCTTTGGAGCCACACGATAAGGATTCTGGTGTATAGGCCTTGCTGCGTCGTGGGTAATTATTCGATGCTTTGTTAGCGGCGTTCGACCGACCCGTGATGTCGATGAAAAGCAGTCCTGGAATTCAGCTAGCAGCTCGAGAAGTCTCGTTCGTTCGTCCCTTGACAACGTAGTACCAACGTCAAGATTAGGTAGTGATTCTTCTTGAGGTGCTTCGTCTAGGGCCGATAAACTGCCTTGGATTTCTGCAGTTGTGTCAAAGTAAGCGACGGCTGTACCCTTCGGGAGATGTCGGCGCTCAGTGCTGAAGTTAGTGAGCAGCAAGTTTGTGCGTCCAGCAGTGACAGTGACAAGACCTCGAGCAACTGAAATACCGTGGCTAAATATCAGTGAGCTGATTTGGTCAGCAATGCCGTCGCCGTCAAACGGCTCATCCCCTGCCACCGAAACAAGCGTACACGATCGTGGCGGGACGACCACATCATCATCCGTCAGACGCAAAGGCCCTGAACAAGACGTATGCCTCGGCTCTGAACAATCGACTAAAGTAGGGCTGTTGTTGCGAAATGTGATGACACTGTCAGGGATGTTGATCACGGCGCCATGTTCTCTCAAGAAATCCATTCCGATAATCAGGTCTTTACAGCATGAAGCGAGAACGACGAACGTCGCCACGAAAGTAGAGCCACCGATGTCGAGCCTTGCTGTGCACATTCCGACAGGCATCAGTAATTGGCCGCCTGCCGTCCTTAAGTGAGGTCCCGTCCACGCTGTCTTTACTTTCTTGAGACGTACGGCAAGGTCATCACTGATAATAGAGAAGTCAGCCCCGGTGTCGACTAAAGCTTTGACTTGCTGTCCATCCACAAGAACGGTAAGGCCTGGGGTCACAGTTTCGTCGATATTACGTCTTGTCGGCTTTACAGCGTCTTGAGGTGGGAGTAATGGGGGCTTTTTTTCTTCGTCTTGACAGCCTGCAACCTTACCCCCTGAGGTCGCCGCCTTCAGTTTCCCCGGTGTGGGCTGGGTGACCTCGCTCCTCTGGTGTCGGCAAAAGTGCGGCGCTGCAACGAAGGTGACTGGGCAGGAGAAGGAGAGCGTGGTCGATGTCGGAAGACCGGCTCGTAATCAGTTATAGCCTCGTCATCATTGTTACGGCGGCCATCGAAGGGGTGTCGAGGTACCGGAGGTCCTTGAGAACCGACATCTACACGGCGGGATACGTACTCTTTGGCATGTCGAATGTCAAACCGTGGCCTGAGAGGGCGAGACGGATCGGCGCGGTGCCAGCAATAGCGGGCTATGTGGCCTACACCTCCGCAGTTGAAACAGAGAGGACGCCTGTCGGCAGTGCGCCAGGTGTCTGTTCGGCGAAGCTGTGGTTGCCGTGATGACTCCTCACGCGACGAAGGCCATGGCAAGCCAGAAGACGACTGGTCGTATGGGGGCTGAATGGATGGGCGCCACGATGTCTCCCCTTGTGGTGGTGACCAAGGAACATTTGCAGGTGGCGGGTAGTATGAAGGCGGAGTGGATGGGGAGCTTCGAAGGGCGGCGGCGTACGTCATGGGACGTTGTTCGGGGGCAGGATCAGCTGTCGAGAATGCTTGACGGATTTCGTCACGGACGACTTGAGCGAGAGATGCCATCGGTGTATCCACTACCGGAGTCCGCAGCCTTTGCAATTCTTCACGAACTATCTCTCTAATCATGTCCCGTAAGGAGCTATGACTGTCAAACGTCACAGCGGCGGCCTGAGTTTGGGGGCTGCTGCACAAGCGGTCATATTGTCGGCAGCGTTGGTGAAGGGCCCTCTCGATAGCCGACGCTTCTTTGATGAAGTTCTCTACAGTGCTTGGCGGGTTGCGCAGAAGTCCGGCGAACAGCTGCTCTTTCACGCCACGCATGAGGTAGCGCAACTTCCTATCTTCAGTCATCTGCGGGTCGGCCCTCCGAAATAAACGTGTCATGTCTTCGGCGAACATGGCGACCGTTTCATTGGGTTTTTGGACCCTCAGCTCTAGTAGTTGGTGGGCACAGTCACGTCTGTCGACATTAGCAAAAGTTTCAACCATCTTCTGGTGAAAGTCAGTCCATGTGGACAGGTTGCCTTCTCTGTTCTCGTACCAAGTACGAGCACTGTCATCGAGATAGAAGTAGGCCCGGCCGAGCTTTTCCTGGGCAGACCAGTGGTTGATCTTCGCAACACGGTCATAGTGGTCTAACCAGTCTTCTACATCTTCGTGTGCGCCACCACCAAAGCGCTTAGGCTCCAGCGATTGAAAAAACGTTACCTGGGATGGAGCGGGAGGACTGGTGCCGAGAAGTACAGGCTGGGGGCTGGTGCTGGCCATTTCGAGATGTCCGGTAGAGGTTTTCTGCGAGGGGTTGCAGTCTGGAGGAAGACCTCGTAGCCGACGACTGAATCGATGGACAGGGGTGGCAGTAGGCACGTCCGGGCTGGATGAACGGCTCCCACTAGGAGTGTGAAGCATCGGGCAGCGTCACGTACCCAGCACCTCCACCAGTGTCGCAGTGCAACGCGAACAACAGATGACAGCAGCTTACGGTAGCGAAAAGAGCGTATTCAGGATCAGCTGTAGAGCAAGATGCCTGCTTCGTTGTCGTCCCAATCAACCACCTGACCCACTAGCTGGAATCTACAAAAACGTTCCTATCATCGTTCTTTTTCATATAAACACGTGTCAATATATTTAATAAAAGGAACGTTTTCGAGCCGTCTCACTGTTCTTCACCTATGTTTTCTTTCCAGTTGAATAAGCTGTCTACGGACGACGTGTTGTGCGTTAACGTACTCCTTTTCTCGTACTCCACATGAATAAGTTTGATCCACTCATATAAAGCTATGTGCTGATGTATAGTAGCCACAATACTCAATCAAGCTGAATGTAGAAATTCTTCACCCTGCTATGTGACATGTCCCTGTGCACGATCCTTCCAAACATTCTATACTGGAGTCTATCAAGATACTAGTGACAGAAATCACAAAAGCAATACGCTAATAGGCTATTGGAAGGTTAAAGTATTTGAATGAACCGGGATGCTACATTGTTTGGCGATTTGAGATTTAGAAGTGTGAATGAGTAGCTTCCAGATTTAAAAGCTTCTTTTATCTCTGAAACAATTTTTTTTCTATACGACAAAATTTCTTTCAAGGTCAGAATTTGTCGGTGTGATGGCCTGAGATGATATATTTACTTGCCAAACACTTGCCAAACGTAATTTCTACGAAGTGCTGAGCGAGATGCTCGTTTACTGCACCCAACAAGCAACAACCCATAGCCTGACAAACGGCCATATGCGATGCACGCGCATCCGGCATCTAATATCACTACCGCAGTCACCAGGGGCTTCCGTGTCGTATTCATTTCTCGCGCCTTGTTATTTACTGATCAGGTTTACACCGGTATGGTCAGGCAGCACGGCAGTACGTGGAACGAATAACAATGTCGTTTCGGGAAGCCGTGCTTGTTTCTGGTTTTTGCTTATTATTTTCTGCTATGGAAGACTTGATCAGGTGTTGGAGATTCACTGCGTTGGGTGGTCACATAGGTGCCAGGAGGTCCTCTCCCCTTCCCCCTTCCTCACGCTTGCCACAGCCTACTCGCCTACATATATCTCACATCTCCCCTCGTGCGATCCTCGTGCATCCGGCTTCCTCGTCGCCTTCGTTTATAACTGTGTCCACGCTAGACGAACTAATTGGTTACCTTATCCTCCTTCTAGTAACAATTTGAATTGCTAAACTCGTAGGAATACTTAAGCGCTGGGCTGCATAATGCCGAGCTTTTCTCGCTTCTTGAGAAGTACAAACAGGCACGTCTACAAGAAAACCTTTGCTACATACTCACGCATATTCGTGCTCATCATAAAAAAAATATATCTTAGAAAAACGCGAGGCACGCTTAGGCCGAGCAGGATGGTCACAGGGAGATTTGGAGAAGTGGTCTTTTGAGAGACCGTTATAGACTCTATCGGGATGACTACTGCAAATACGGTTTGAAGGTGCTCACTAAGCCAGCGCTTATCAAGCAAAAGCCAAGTAAAGGCAGAATTCAGAATGCGCGATCCGGTGCCTACAAATACAGGGTAGCAATTCATTGATTGATATGTGGGGTTTAATGTCCCAAAACCACCATATGATTATGAGAGACGCTGTAGTGGAGGGCTCCGAAAATTTCGACCACCTGGGGTTCTAGAACGTTCACCCAAACCTCACGACACGGACCTACAGCAATTCCGCCTTCATCGGAAATGCAGCCGCCGCAGCCAGGATTTGATCCCACGACCAGAGGGTCAGCAGCCGTGTGCCTTAGCCACTAGACCACCACGGCGGGGCATACGGGGTGGCCAGTGAACAGTTGTGCAGTGGCATCAGCCGGTTTTTTAACAGCAGACCGTGCCTGCGTCGGCCTTGCGAGGTAAAAGAGGGGGAGGGGAGTGAATGTTTACGGGTGTCTTCCTGGGCAGGCACGAGACGAGAGTATGCGCAGTTAGGGGTTTACGGAGCGACAGTGTTACACAGGCTGGTAACAGAGCTGTTTCGCATCTAAAAAATCGAGAATTTGGGGAGCGTTTATGCTACACAACAATAATCATCATCAACTTCGAGTACTTTCCTCGCGTTATCACCATGGTTCCAGTAGTTCGCGGTGACGAACAGCGCGTGCATTATCAGTGTGGCATGGGGACAGGAAAGTGGCCAGCGCCAGGTTTTCAAGAAAGGAAACGCGAGCAAGTCAGATGACGATTGTTGTTTTGTAGCAAAAACGCTCCCTAAGCACTCGATGTTTCTTTATGATGTGCTTCAATAACAATCATTTAAGAAAAGAAAATAAAACTCGGACATAAGGGGCACTGTACTACCGTCCACGAATTTAGTGGTGAAGCTCCTATGCCAAGGGTAGTGTGTCTGCGTTGTATGTAGTAGTAGTCGTAGTAGTAGGTAGCCTATTCTCGTTCAGTCCTTACAATGTCCGCTGGATAGCGGTACTTGTATGTGATGAATATATGATGAAAAGATGCAAGATGACAGTACTTGGAGTGTTCACTATATGGACGCATGGGCAAACGTAGAGACAGACAGACAAACAGACAGACGTACGGACGGACGGACGGACAGACAGACAGACAGACAGACAGACAGAGAGACAGACAGACAGACAGACGCATGGATGGACAGATGGACGAACGCACGGACGGACGCATGGGCGGATGACCGGACGGACGGAAGCACTGACGGACGGACTGACGCATGCTTCGCCCCATTCATCGTTCACTCCGTGGATATGCTGTGATTTTTCGCGCGACCTATTTCAAAGATGCATAAGAGTTCCAACTCGCCCAGATGTCAAATCTTCTGATGGCGAGATCCACAGATGCCTCACGCACGGCCCCTGGATTAAAAAAAAATATATACCCATTGGCCATGGCTCACAAACGTGAATACCAGCGTTGGCCGTAGTCCCGCGGCATCGCCTTAATTAGAAGTATGGCAGCTTGGGCTAGTTGGTATGGCATGATGATAGTTATAGCGCGAGAACAACACGACGACACAGAGACAAGAAGGACACGCGTCTTTCGTGTCCTTCTTGTCTCTGTGTCGTCGTTTTGTTCTCGCGCTATAACTATTGTCGCCTTAAACACGCGTTATCCATAAAATCGTTCTCCAATGACTGCTCCGCCACAAGGTGTCATCTTGGCATCACAGATCGCCCAAAATTGTGGCGCAGGTGGCGGCAATGGTGTGAAAACTGCGCCACAAAAATCGACTGTTGTGACTTGATGACAGCTGTCGCTGTAAAACAATCAACACTTGAACCTGACATTCATTCGTTTTTACAAACACAACAGAAGATTTTGCCCCGCCGTGGTGGTCTAGTGGCTAAATCACATGGCTGCTGACCCGCAGGTCGTGGGATCGAATCTCGGCTGCGGCGGCTGCATTTTCGATGGAGGCGAAAAGCTGTAGGCCCGTGTGCTCAGATTTGGGTGCACGTTAAAGAACCCCAGGTGGTCGAAATTTTCGGAGCCCTCCACCACGGCGTCTCTCATAAATCATATGATGGTGTTGGGACGTTAAGTCCCACTTATCAATCAATCAATCAATCAATCAATCAATCAATCAATCAATCAATCAATCATCTGCGGAGGCCTTTCAGGCATGTTCTATTTGTTTGACTTACTGAACGGGTCACGTCCTCTAATAAGAACTTGTCCATCTTCTATACCATCTGAGTGCCAGCATGCTTAACTTCCTCTAGCAATAATGCCTTAACATGATGTCTCAGTGGTCTCCTACTCGTGCGCCTTCGCAGGCTTTCCTTCATTACCATGCCTTCGAAAATTAGGGCCTATTTTTAACACGCATTTATTCGTTCTGAAGAGCAGACAATTTAGGGGAAAACAATGATTGCCTGGGGATACGCCTTGTGGTGTATTGTGGGATATATGCGAAAACGTTATTTCTTCGGTGTGTACATTTCCCGAAAGTTCCAAATTGATAGAACCAAGTTTTTCGCAAGCAACCAGCCCTATGATTCCATCTTCGTGTTCTTCCATGCGCTTCACGGGGAAAGAAAAAAAAAACCTTCATAACGCGAACGAAATGGATCTAAGTAGCAGAAACAATAAACATGAACAAAAGGTAACGTTGAGTTTAAGAGAATTTCACGTCAAGTTGAAGCCTCGGTTTGGTTCCTTTTCTTCTGTCTAAAGACATTGTGAAATTCCATTTCGTTAGAACATATGCCAAACATTGTTAAAGAAAAAAATTGTGGCAGATCTGAAGTTTCTGCCCCATTGCAGAACTTCGATTAGTGAGAAGGAGAAATTCACAAAGGAACATTAGTTGTGGGGCGAACAAATAGTTTCAAGTAAACGAAATAAAAACGATTAGTTAACGTTGTATGCAACATACCCATACTGTTATGCACAGCAAACAAAATTATGTAAGAAAAATTCTGACAAGGAGCGGAAATGATAATTTGAGTTTGCAAATGAACATTAAAGAAACATTAGCCCAAATACAAACAGCCAGAGAAGAAATGCAAGCTTTAAGGAGATCCGTGTTAAGAAAGTTTATTATTTTCTTAACCTACAACTTTCATATCCTTATGGCATGGTTCAATCTTTCGCTCCTAATGCGAATTTGGTAAACTATATTTATGGCGTTTTGCAACGCACCGCTTCTTTAAAGATAGGAAATGAAGAATCGTAAATATTCTGACGTGTCGGAAGGAAATTTAACGCTGTTTGTATGAATGGAAGATGTGTTTCGAACTTGTGCATCGCAAAATATAAATGCTACACTAACCCACCCATGCAAGCAAGCAAGCAAGCGCACACACACACACACACACACACACACACACACACACACACACACACACACACACACACACACACACACACACACACACACACACACACACACGCACGCACACACACACACACACACACACACACACACACACACACACACACACGTGCGCACGCGCACGCACGTCTTTCAGAGGTTACAGCTACATTCAGTAAAAAAAGTATGCAATTTCTTCTAACCGTGGAATGTCTACTTTTAGCAGCTTCTTGACGGGAGGGGCCGTAGTAAGAGCAATGGCGTTGCTCTGGGATAGAAAACACACCTTAATGAAGCGTTTTATAAAGCTTTGTTCACTGAACTAACTTAATTGATTGCATGGTCCATGAATTAAATTCACGTCGGCCACGCAAATCATATGAGTTGCTCTTAAAGAAGCGCACTAATGACGTATAAGCCAAAAATGAATCGATAGTATTATGATTACTAATATCAGTCGAGTGGCCCTGTTCGTTGTCACATCAGATACTTTATCAAAAATGTGACCCTGAAATGGTTCTCCTTGTGTTCAATTATTGTGGTTAAACTTGTTGACTCAGCCCCGCCGCGGTGGTCTAGTGGCTAAGGTACTCGGCTGCTGTCCCGCAGGTCGCTGGATCAAATCCTGGCTGCGGCGGCTGCGTTTCCGATGGAGGCGGAAACATTGTAGGACCGTGTGCTCAGATTTGGGCGCACGTTAAAGAACCCCAGGTGGTCAAAATTTCCGGAGCCCTCCACTACGGCGTCTCTCATAATCATATGGTGGTTTTGGGACGTTAAACCCCACATATCAATCAAACTTGTTGACTCAGCACATTGTCTTTCAAAGGACACGACTTCTTGAGGCTAACGGGGCGCTATTATACTGGATCGTTATTGTGAATGAACGGCCCCGCTGCGGTGGTCTAGTGGCTAAAGTATACTCGGCTGCTGACCTGCAGGTCGCGGGCTCAAATCCCGGTGGCGGCGGCTGCATTTCTGATAGAGGCGGAAATGTTGTAGGCCCGTGTGCTCAGATTTGGGTGCACGGTTAAGAACCCCAGGTGGACGAAATTTCCGGAGCCCTCCACTACGGCGTCTCTCGTAATCATATCGTGGTTTTGGGACGTTGAACCGCACATATCAGATCATTATGAATGAACGTCTGCAACGGCAGAATGCAGTGCATGGGGCACGCCTGACAGGGCGCGATTTCGCATGGCCAATATCGCGACAGTGGAAGTGCACTCGCTCAGGAAATGTTAGAAAAAAAACAACAGCTACCTATACACTGTTGCACTAAATATTCGAAACCTGAGAAATCGATTCAAGATACGCAGTGTTAGATAGCGCATGTCGAGAATCACACCAACTTTCATGCACGCACATGCAGTGATACAGCTTAGCGTCTATAACGTTGTTCTGCTAAGTTCGATGACGTGAGTTCGACTGTAGGTCGTTCCAGCCTAAGCTTGATGGAGGCGAACTGCATTGATATAAAACACTCATTTAAATAACCAATGACGAACTCATATAATGAATTAAATTTCCTTAAATATCTAAATAATTTATAGACTGAATCAAGTTTCCTCGTTGGCAACTAGTTATGAAGCATCAAAAGCCGAACTAATATTTCGCATCCAACAGAAATTACAAAACGGAGTGTTACGGAGTATTCGTGAGAGCGGCTCTCAGCAGGAAGCTGCCGTCAACCAAGTTTAAAAACGCTTAAATTGTGCAACCAGCAATCTTCGCTATAAGGATGCGATAATAATAGGAATGTTTCACAGTAGCAAATCCACAATCGGTGCAATATAGATCGGATATTTGCGGAAAGAGATGTGTCAAAACTTGCTACTAGATCGAAAATTATAAAGATTCACAGGGCTATTAGCGACACCTATGAGGTACTTCGGTCAACGTAGAAACACCAGGGAAGTATTAGCTGTGGTCATGAGAGGGCGCTAAAACACAGCAGTTCGAAGAGCACTTTGCTGCGATGCAACGAAAACGCGACTTTACGATCTTTAAAGTGGCAATTTTTTAAAGGGTATTAATATGCGTTCTCCAAACAGACAAGAAAAATGTAACATTCTTGTTCACAAGGCTACGGAATAATGAAGATGTGCCAATGTTAGGTTAGAATATGGTGGGAAAATTTATAACTTACCATTGAGCTATGTACGTTTTTTGTGTATTTGTACTTCCGTTTTACACGAAGCAACTAACACCCTCACCCTTTCTTTGTCACTCCCTCGCACTTACGCATACGGTCCTCAACAACCACTGTTCCGCGAAGAATGAAAGTGTGACTACCCTCACAATGAAAGCACAAATACAGTTCTCACGTTGTTTGCCTACCCGAAAAGTTCTTAAGATTGGGAGTTTTATCGGTGACTACCATTTTTGTCTTTCTTTTTTTTTCACTCGGAGCGCTGTTTCTTCATACAAATTATATTCAGAGTCAGGGGCGTTGGCAGACATTTTTTCCGGGGAGTGCCCCTCCCTGACTTCGAGATGGGCGCCTCCTCAAAAGTATCACTATTCGGTCCGTGTGTCACGGCGAAAAAAACAAGATCTTGTGGAGAAGGGGGGAGGGGTCATTGGCCCGGTGTTCTACACCTTGGCTACGCCACTGCTCAGTGTTCAGGTGAATTGTGCAACAGCTTCCCGTCGTGTTTAGCATGACTATGCATGTTATGTAGTTCTGCATTGGAACCTCTTCCATCTGCATTTAACGACTAGAGATAGCTTAAGCACCACATTGCCAATTCAAATATATTATGACAACCCCAATACGCAAGAAGCGAGGAGTCAGTGCTACGTTATTCGTAAAAATAATGGTCAAAATTTTTCTTCTGTATGTCGCCCTATTGAACTTTCACAAGTTGTGTTAATGCGTAATTATGCCTTGATAATACATTGCATTGATAAACATACACAACTCGAAAACTAGTTTACATTGTGCCTTACGGTGATGAAGAATGTATCAGAAACTCGACATCTTTTTGTGGCTTACATGCACCGGCATTTGTCTCAAATGGAATTGCGTATTTGACCAGAGCAATTGCATTGTGGAATATTTGTAGCCTAGACTGCTGTCGAGATTTAGGCCAATAAATTTGGCCTAGGAATTTTGATCATCACCTCACCACTAGTGAAGTTGTGCAGTGGCCCTGCTGGTTAGCAGAAGGGGAGGAGGTTCTATTATCTATATGCACTAGCTTGGGCTGACTGAGCCACCTCACAGTACAGCGGGAAATCAAACGAACAAGTATGAAATAAACTTCTTCGTTGCTCTCACATGTATATGAAGGCGACCGTATAATCAGTGGCGCGCGCTTGACCCTGTATTGTATATGCTTCAAAAGAAAAGTATAATTTTTGTGCAATTTTAAGAGGAAATGTTTTCGAGCTTCCTTCATAGCACTTTGTTGATGACTCTTTTTATACATGCTTGCAACACTAACTTCCTAATAATTAGGGTGCTATGTATATGCTCTACAATATACCCCCCTTTACACCATTCCTTGATTAATTAACCTAGTTTCATTGCTATGAACAGCAGTAAATATTCACGAGAGAACCATTGGCATTGCCAAAACAGCTACATTCTTAGGTGTGCAAGTCTAAGTTAGGCGTCAGCGATTTTTCGAAATATTTTTGTGAGGCACTGTGGTGAATTACATAAAGTAACGAAAAATGCGAACTTGAAAAACACACACAAAAAACAGATACAAGCTAATTTAGGAGCGCAGTGCTCCTTCAGAAGTTTTCATACGAAAGTACACATCCCTGTACAACTTAAGCTCGAAAGCAAGGAATGTATTTGTGGTGACGAAAGTAATAACTATTACTTTGCTTTATTAGCTGCCAAAGTGAAGAAAACAGGACATGATTTATAGCACTACATGAATTCTGCTAAGGGAGAGCAGCAAAAAACTGTCTCTTCGAAGAGTACGATAACCCCTCCTGTACACTGAGAAAATGAATCCACTGTTATGCCTGCGAGTCGACAGCGAACGTCCGTGCCTCTGAAAAAGGCAATCTGTGTCAAGGCCAGCCCGCAGTCCGCCTGACGCGAACAACTCAACGGCGTAAACACGCGCGGCGCCTTTCTGGCGCCCACGTGCAGTGAGTCAGCGCACGTACAAGCGAGCCCGTCGAGTAAACAACTGGCGTCTTCCTGTCTGGCGGGTCTGACGCAACGCCTTGCGGCGTCACTCGTCCTTGGGTGCAGCCACCTGCAGCGCAGCCTCTCCCGATTCAGTGAGAAAGAAGGACGCGGCCCAGCGGCGACCCCATTGGACGAGTCTGCCCTGACGACCAGCGGCGCTTCTGGTTGGACGTTTGGGTTGGACCCGGTGCATATAAAAGAAGCCCTGCGGCGCGTCGCGATCGGGGGTCCTAGGTGGAAGCTGACATGTGTGTCAGAGCGGACCCGTTGGAGAGCAGACCTATGTGTTAGAGAGGAGAGGTCGGCTCTTCGAGTCTGTTGGCCCCAGTGCCGAATTTGTAACGCCTCTGTATATATGCTGTACATAAACCTTGTTTAACTCACCGTCATCTCGTCCGCTCGTGTATCAGCTCTGCGCAGAAGCAGTCGCGAGCTGAGAAACCTACGCTACCAAACGGCTGGTGACCCTCCCTGCGGAGTTCGAAGCAGTGGCGCCTTCGGGACCGTGTTGGCGTCGCCGTCTTTCGAAACAGTGGTTGCAGCGGTGAGATTTCGAGGCGCCCTTCGTAACGTCGTCGGAGGCGCGCTTCGCAACAGTGGTGGCATCGGTGGCAGCCACGGAGGCAGCGATCGCAACACCACATAATTACAAAAAAAAAACGTTTCCTTTCATTTATTGTCATTACAAAATGTTTACCTAAGAACAATGGGTTTTACTGCTTTGGTAACAAAGTAATCCTTGCGTATTCCTTGCTAGCTCCACGTGTTCATGGAACGTTTTTGGAACAGAGAAAATTGCGTTGTGCAACATTGATTTCTTCTAGACGTCCAGCTTCAGGCTGTCCAGAGGGCCCGTGAACGAGCGGAGAGGCATGGCCTCTCTGTTCCGACATGGGACTAGCCAACGGCTGGGTGGGGACCTACATAGTTGGCCCGCTGCCTTGCCTCTCAGGACCAAATAAAGTTGTTTGTCTGTCTGTCTGTCTCCTAGCTTCTACGTTTTATGCTTTGTTTTTGCTTCTCTTTCATTTTATTGGTTATAATTCATCTTTATGCAATCTGCAGGGGTTATTACGTCGATTGTATCAATGCGAGCGTCTAGCTTACTTAATTTATATTAGGCACCTTTTTTGCTTTCCACGTTCAAGGGGTCTCAAAAAGTCTACGTCTTGTGTTTGGGAAGGTAGAGGTGGCCTTTTCTTCGAATTCCTCCTTTTTTTTTCAGAATGCTCCGACCAGGCGCAAATTTGTGTAAAAAAACGAGCCAGGCGGTGCGCCTGAGAGACGAGAGGTGGAGCTTACCTACGCAGTTTTGTAAGGAACGAGTTAACGTTCTGTCAACGGTCATAATTCTTTGCCGAAGACAAACCTCGAGGAGAAATGGGGCAGGCGGCGCACCGGCGCCGTCTTTCTGACTAGCTGGCACAGGGTGTCTTGCTAGGAAGGAAGTGTGGAACTGCCGAGCTATAAATTCTGTAGATGTGGCGTCTCTGACCGACGCCGTGAATCACTACATGGGAATGAGGAACACCGGGCCTTCACAAAAGAGCGCTTGTCTCGATGAAGAGGCTTTGCAGCAAAGCTCTATATAACTATACACCTACTCCATGTTAGTAAACAGTGTTAGGAACCGTCGATATATTTTTGGGACCTCGCTGCGACGTCACAGCGTTCAGGCTTCACCCAGCCAGCCCAGCTCGAAACTCGCCACCGTTCTCAATGGTAGTGTGACAACTGTCGCATCAGCTTTAAAAGCCACCGCCCAGCACCACAACTCGCATGGCCTCCCGGATTTTCATGACACGTGGCCGCGAAAGAGGAAGCTGCTGTGACAGTACGGAGACTCTGAAATGAAGCTATGAACTATGAGTTAGTTCTCTAGTTTTCAGATAATCAGAACAGACAGGCAGCGCTGGCTGACCCTCCCACGCTTAAGGCACATATATTCCCCTGAAATAAGATGGATGGATGAACGCCACTGCAACGAGGTTAAGTGGTAGAGCATCAGACGTGTTACTCAAACGTTCTAGATTTGGTTTCCGCCAGTGGCAACTTGACTTTACGTGTACCTTTCTTCCAATTACATGAAAATTACTTGTAATGCCGCCCCCTATTTATCTCGTGGCATTGTCCGTTTTTCTATTTTTCTCGTGGCATTGTCTCACAAATATAATGCTTAGCAAAAGCAAACGAACCCTTAGATTTACCGTTCTTTCCTTCAGTCAGAACATGAGCTATCTGAAGGGCGAGAATGTAACTCATTTCCAAAACGTCTTGACGATGTGCCAATTTATTTCACACGTGTAATTTTTCGTTAGTTAAGTAATTGATGAACGACCTCCTTAGCTCAGCAAGAGGACGCCTGGGTATAATGTGAAAAAGTACGAAGCAAATGTTATAGTTTCAAATAATCACGGTACATCCTTGCATATAACAAGTGCACCGTTGTACTATTATAAAAACGACAGTGGTGATTTTGGTGGCATTATCACCAGCGATGCCGTTGCGGTGGTACTACATATACATGATGTTTACCAGGCGGTGCCTGTAAGGTCTGCCAACCCCGGATCACGGCTCTCTCCGTACATTGAAGTCGCAACCGTCAAATGTATAAAGCCTGTGAAATCAGTCAGCAAGCTTATCAAGGACTGTTTTTCTGTAGATTTTGACAGACATGTAAATCTCTATAAGTTAATCACAGCCAGAACAGCCAGAACAGTCCTGTCTACGCATTGGCACCAACCTCTCCTTACATACATTTAATAAAAAAAAAGTCCTGTCCAATACGCCTGTATTAGGTGTGTCATTTTAGTGGCGTACGATTCAGAAAAGCGTTGTAGAAGTCATCCTTGTATTTGCAGCTACGTTAAAACCATGCCCACGCAAGAGGAAGCACTTGCTCTATGACCAAGACGTGCCTCAAGTCAACGTGAGCTCAGCAAAATCCTTCTGATGCGTCTAAAGCTTCTACAAGTAAACCAACAATATCAACCATGAGAGATTTTCCGCATGTATTAAAGCGAAGAAGAGAGATGAAAAAATATCAGAAAGGTAGGGAGGTTAACTAGATTTAGTCTATTTTTTACCCTACACAGGGGCGAGGGGATGAGAGAGAAAAGAGGGAGAGAAGGAAGAGATACGCATTGCACGTAACGAACACTGCACACACAGTTCAGTTTTCACAGGCGGTCGCACAGTGACGTTGCGCTCGAGAATTGTAAAAGAGCTCGTGTGGTTTTCTGGGCTGAAGTACGTGAAGGCCCCGCTCCCAAGATTTTCGCCAGAGTAAAGGGTTGATCACCCGGCCTCCTTAAAGCATACTGGAGAGTCCGGAGATCTTCGAAGTCTGGAAAATGGCACAGGACATGGTCGAGAGTTTCTACACAATGGCAGTTTTCACAGTTGGACGAGTCAGCCATAGCAATGCGATGACTCAATGAATTGGTGAAGGAACGCCGACCCACAACCGATACAGCATTGTAGAATCCCGTCGCGAAGTCTTTGATAGCAGCAGTAACTGGAATAATGAAGCGGAGTTCTGTGGGCGTCGAGTGGAGTTTAGTGGTAGATTACAATTCATAAGTGTGGTATTATGCACGATGCGGCGAAGTTCTTTTCTGGCATCAGCCCTTGACAGGGGTATGAGCAGTGTGGGTGGTCGTCGTGGAAACAACAGGCAGCGATGTCGGTGAGGTGGTTAACACCAACTCCACAGTGACCAGGCAGCTATTGAAAGATTATATCATGTCCTTTATTAGTGGCGTGACGACAGATTTTATTGATTTAAGATACCATCTGATGGTAGTTCCCACGTTGTAGACTTCGCATACATTGAAGGGCCGACTTGGAGTCGCAGAAGATAGGCCACTTAGCAGGGGATTCACGCATAACAAATCTGATTGCGGCTAGAAAGGCGACGAGCTCGGAGCCCGCATTTGTTGTGACGTGTTAAGTTTAAAACTTGACCGTAATTGACCGAGATGGAATCACAAAAGCGTCCGTCGAACTTTCCGTGACTTAACCGTCCTCATAAATATGACTTCGAGTTTGATATGATATGTGCGAAAGATCCAATGAGATCTGCGCTTGACGGCTGCAGATGACAGGCTAGCCTTTTTTTGTTTTCGCGGGTACTTCAAGGTGTACAAAAGGTCTTTGCAGGCACCACTCTGGTCAAAGCGGTATGGCTGCGGGTGAGAACCACCAGGAGATGGAATGCTGGTCAGCCGCCACCATTCTAGAGAGCTCTGCCTTCGGTCTTTCCAGTGGCAGGCTAGCAAGGTGGTGGTTAGGCAGTCTGGATATATGGCCAATGTGCGCCCGGAGTGTGTCGACAGTTATGTAGGTTGTAATCGGGTGGCCTTTCGCAATGGCAATAGTTGCTACTGTGTTAGCACACCTAGGCAATCCGAAGCATGTGCGAAGATCTTGGCCTTGAATGCTTTGCAGTACCAGGATGTAGTTTTTCCAGAATTCGAAAGCACGGGTGTGTGATACCGAAAATACCCCAAGAATAGCTCTCTCTATAGTTGAAGCATGGCTGAAACGGATGTTTCCCAAGTTTTACCGGCGAGAAATTTCATTACATGGGCAATAGAGCTGAGCCTCTTCTTCAGGTGTGCGATGCGAGCACTCCACGAAAGATCTTTATCAATAATGATACTCAAGAATTAATAGCGTCTCGTATATGAAATTCTGACATTCATGATGGAAACAGGATACCAGAACATCGCCTTGCGATTGATAGGAACTAAGGCGCATTTCTCGAAGGAAATTCTTAGCCTACGGGCACGGAGATATTTCAACTTTGTTGTCACTGCTTTTTTGAGCCTTGCCAGTACCTGGAGCGCATCCCTGCCGAAGCCCAAATGCAGCTGCCATCGGCGTACACAGAAACGTTGACTGATCGAAGCAGAACTAAGGGAAGCCCAATAATCGTGAGGTTAAGCAAAGTAGGGCTGAGAACCCCACCCTGTGACACGCCACAAGAGGTGTATTGGTCTATGGTGCGGCCTTCTGCAGTGTGCATGAAAAGGATATCTTCAATAAGTAGCTCCGACTCCATTCAAACATTTCTGCACCGACTACGATTTTTTCAAGGCATCGATAATGGAGTCGTGCATTACGTTGTCATAGGTCCCTTTCATGTCGAGGGACATAGCAACGGATATGCGCTTGGGGGATTTTCGCTGTTGCACAGAAAGCACAAGGTGGATGACATTGTCTTTAGACGAACGTCCTCGTAGAAAATCAGCCATAGCTTCTGGATATATATTGTAGCGCTCTAGGTACCATTCGAAGCGTGTGAGGGCCATTCACTCCATTACTTTTTCCATGCAGCTAGACAGTGCAATAGGTCGGTATGATGCGAGGTAAAGCGGCGATTTTTCAGGGTTGAGGATTGGTACCAAGTGGTTGGATTTCCACCTATCAGGAACGATGCCGTCAGTCCATGACTGGTTGTAGCATTCCAGTAGCAGGTCCTGGCCCCGTCCTCCAAGATGGCGTAAATCAGCATACGTGATGCCATCCGGGCCAGGTGACGATGAACGCCTGCAGGTAGCTAGGGCCAAGTCCAGTTCCTCTGGTGAGAAAAGCCCATTTAGTTCATGGACACGCGCTGCAAGAGCATCGCCGAGAACCTCATCACTCATGGTGACCAAATCACCCGCAATCCTCACGCAGAAATCGTTGGCAATGTCATCTTGCAGGTGGCCTTGTTGGAGAGCCAGTGTACTGAATAGATGTCGTTGTTGTGGATTCGACCCAAGGCCACGTACCGTTCGCCATATAAGGGACATTGGTTTGCGAGGATCGAGTGCATCGCAAGATTTCTTCCTTGTTGGCCCTCTAGCTTGTCCATTCGACATTTTATTTTCATCTGTAAACGTCGAGCATCTCTGAGGTCATGAACTGCATTAGTGTGCCTGTACCTCCTCTCAGCTCGCCTCTGAATTGTACGTAAACGCTGAAGTTCCACATGAAACTCTGTGCGCTGTTAGATATGCGTAATGGTGATCCTAACCCCTTCCGCCACATTCCTGATTAGCCCCTACAGGCCGCACGTGACACCTTCGCATGCCTCATCCACCTTCGTCTTATACATTGACCAGTTACCTTTTCTTTGAACTGAAGAGGAATTTTTGAAGTCTGTGATCTTAAAATACGCTTGAATATGGTAAATGCCATGAGTCTCATTATCGGTGAACCACTGCACTTCTTGAGTGATTTGCCGTGACACCAGCGCCAAATCCAAGCAATTGTTATAACTAAAACCACGTATATACGCTGAACTGCCGTCATTCGTAATGTAAAGTTCAAGGTGTGAGACAAACTGAGCAATTTTTCGGCCCCTGGAATCTATTTTGGTGCTACCGGTAAAGGAAGTGACGAGCAGTAAAATTTCCAGTGATAATCCATGGACTAAATGTAGCAGTGAAAATGTCATGCAGTAAAGGAAGTGATGAGCATTAAAATTTCCAGTGATAATCCATGGAGTAGATGTACCCGTGAAGATGTCATGCAGTCTTTCACTGTAGAACTGAACAGATAGAGAGATGCAAGCTCCAATAAGCGTGAAGGCTACCTTGTGTTTTGTAACATGGAGGCACACGTACTGATTTCCGTTGTGGGGTTGCACCAACTGCGCAGTGTATGTTAGATCTGAGCGAATATATACATTTACTTTGTGGAGTTCACCACAAGTCCATGGAGTGAAAGATTCATAGCCAGAGAGGTTGATCGGTGCTGATAGCTTTGTTTGCATATTACTAATATAAAAATCTATTGCAGAAAACATACCGGCGAAAACAGGAAATCCGTGATTTCAGTCCTCTGGCATTCCACTGGAAAACCGTCGCACTACGTACTTCTTCGCGGAATGAAGGCGGCGGACAAGCCATTGTGTCTACGCAAGATCGGCAAGCACTGGGATCAGGGCATCCAATACTTGCACTGCGCATTGTGCTGTTGGGGTGTTCATATCACCTACAAGGGTGCTTATCGCAACGATGAGAGACCTGATCATCGTCAGTATTTCACGGTCGCGCTTTCGGACCTCATCTGGGTGAGACACGGAGGGTGGTGCAATCAGTGCGCTTTGCACCTTATCCACAGTAGTTATTTTTAAAAGTGGTGGACATGCTTCTTCCACATTCTCCTTTTCGGGTGTAGTATTCGCAGGAGACGTGTTGATTCTCTTCGGCGTTGTTAATGATGTAGATTCCACTGAAAAGGTCTTTGCTGCTAGCATGCTTTGGTTGAAAGACTTTCTTGATGAGTGTCTGCGACGAGAACGATGTCGCCTGACGAAAGCAGCTGCTTCCCCGTGAGTAGAATGGTCTCTAACTACTTTCTTTTTAACAAAAATATCCTGATTTATTTTGGGACACTCCTTTGATGAGGCGTCATGGGGTCTTTGGTGATTCGGGCTTTAAGATGCAGCCTTACATCATCCCACCAAATGTGTTGCACCGCAACGGCAACTTGTAGAATTTCTACAGATGGTGCTCACATGACCAAATTTCTGACATTTTAGGTACTGAAGCAGCTTAAGAACAAAGGGCCGCAAAGAATGTCGGAAATGGGCCACCTATACATGTGATAGCAGGCAATCACTCCTAAAGTCAATCTTCACGCATCGGGACTTTCCTAGAGGGCACACTTGAAGGATGTCGGGTCCATCATAGGCAGGCCTAATGAGAATTGGCAGATCTTCATTCAGGATGGTCACATCAATGTCATATATGACGCCAGTAGTTCCTTGTCTCCCTGGCGGATTTTAGATGTGCGAAATCTCAATTTTTTCAATGAGGAGTTGATTTAGTGATATAAACAAACGTTTCTAAACCTTATTGCTGTCACGCAAGCAATATCAGGCAAAATCGGGATGAGGGGTCCGCTAAGAGATACTGTGGCTAGTGCATCCGCCATCTCATAAAGATAGATGCCATGATGACCTGGTACCCATAACATCTGAAGTTTTCGCAAGCTTGTCGGTATGAGTTATCGAAACATATTCATAAGTGTTAAGTTAGTGCCCGAAGAAAGAGCAGCACATACTGAAAAAAGGGTCCGTAATTACGACTGCTTCTGATTCGCCCGAAGGATGTTTTCGCTGGGCCAGTACAACAGCATACAATTCTGCTATGAATATTGGTGTGTTATCCGGAAGCCTAACCGAAAAGGACCAGTCAAGCAAACGCTCAGCTACAGAGACACTTTGTCGTCGTCCCCGCACGCATGTGGCGAACCTACCCACAACGTTAACGTTCTCTGATGTGAATGCATTTACGCAACGCTTATACTGAACAATGCAGTGCGGCACATTACGATGACAAACATTTGACATATCTAGTATTTCCTTTTTGGTAAAACGAGCTGCTCTAAAACAAAATGGATGAGCCGGCGTAGGTTGTCGCATTTCGGAACCATGGCGGCTTTCTTGCGATGCTTTTGGTGATGAGAAAGGTAACAAAAATGAGTTACATTTTTATTGTGCCTTCCTGCGCAAATAACTGTGACACGGCTCGCCTATGCATCATTTTTTCTTCTTGGTATGACAACCAACAGTGCACGTGTCAGTGAAAACACAGCGACCAAACAACCGACAATGACACCGCATCTTCGTGTCGTAACGGTGATGAAATATGAATATAGCGTTGCGCATTTTTTTTTTGTGTACACCAACGAAACCTCGCGCGCTCCATCGAAGTGTTTGATTAGTTCCCTTCCACTCCCAGAAGTGATGGTAGGCATTCATGAAGCCCAACTCTGAATTAATTAAACAAGCTATTTCCGAGTAATACATTTGCTTTGCGTTTTGCCTTTCCCGTGGTACGGCCACGTACAGTTAAAAGCTTCCAAAGAGCTATGTGGCTACGAAACGACGAAGAAAACAGAAACTTAATTGTCAACGTGCACGAAAGGTCAAGCCCATGCGGAAAGCTTGAAAAGTCGACAGCAATAAGACCCAAGGACCATGCCGTGGCTTGTTATTCTTGTTGCAAGTTTGTTAAAATTCATTCTGTTTCTAGCGGTTTAGATAGACAGATATGCATTACGCGAAATTTTGGCTAGTCTAGTACAGAATACCGATTCAAATCAATTGATCAAAGGAGCAGAATGGATACAGTCACTCATATTAAGATCGGCGTTTCTCAAAAGTAACACCGGAGAAGGGGGCGTGCTCGTAATTTTTTTGTTTTTACTAGCACAAGAACTTTATCACAACATAAATACTGTTGATGTGTGCTGAAAGGAATCCCACTCATTTGTCCTAATTGTTGATAGCAGGTGGACGGCAAGCGCTTAAGAGAGAGAAAGAGGGTGCTGAAAGGCTGTGGGGGGAGGAGCGATCGCCCCTGTCCCCCCTTCTCCTCTGATTGATTTGTGGGGTTTAACGTCCCAAAACCACCATTTGATTATGAGAGACGCCGTAGTGGAGGACTCCGGAAATTTTGACCACCTGGGGTTCTTTAACGTGCACCCAAATCTGAGCACACGGGCCTACGATTTTTCCACCTCCATCGGAAATGCAGACGCCGCAGCCGGCATTTGAACCCGCGACCTGCGGGTCAGCAGCCGTGTACCTTAGCCACTAGACCACCGTGGCGGGGCCCCCCTTCTCCTCTAAATCCGACTCTGCATGGGAGTGACGCCAAGGAAGGCACAGCTGTACACGCTTATCTGTACAGCTTCGCCCAGCAGCTGTTTATGTTTACATGCACAATCTTGAGTGCCCATACGAAACAGATTTTGGGTTTGCATTTGCTTTCAGTCTTGCATTAAAGCAGGTCTTTAAAACAGGAGTCATGCGTTGATGTTTCAAAGGAAGTTCTTAAAGGTGCCCTGAATCACTTTTTCAAGTAAGCATAGAATGAATTCTCTGGGGACGCCTCGTGCACATGAGCACTCTTTTTTTCTTCGAATGCGTGGCTTTATCAGTGTGATCGTGCGCGAAAGCGTGGACAAGTAGCGGCCTCCCACGGCGATCTTTGTAACAAGTGAGCACGTCATGTTCGAATCAGCCAATGGCTGATAGATTGGCTTGCTACGTGGGATTTTTAAGTGTATTGCGCGATTGGTCGAGAGAAGGGAAATCAATTTTTAGGTGATTTTGATAATTTATCGTAAGTTCCACGCCCCGTGCTACGCTATAATATTTCGTTCGAGTGTTGTCGGGAGCCTCTACTACTGATCAGCACTGTTTTCTGACCATGTTCAAAAAGTGTTGAAGGGCCCCTTTGAGGTGACTTTATTCATTCATTTGCCTGGCACGAAACTTTTTGAGCCAGGGGGGGGGGGGGGGCGATCCCGTTGTGCCACCTAGGTGCCACTCTCACTGGCTACGCTCCTGCTATAAAGCCATATCAAAATTGCTCAGCTGAAATCAACATGAATGGGTCAGAGATGGTGCTTTCAACATATCGATATCTTAAGACCACACAAGATGTGGTTGACGCTCTTTATGGTGGAGTGCTTTGGTTTCATGCGTCACGCAGAAGGCTCAAGCCCCACTTTTCATTCCCGCATTGATGTATTTGACTTTGGCTAAGAATGTGCATAAGGTTGTGCCCGTGCCAATCAGTATGTACGGTAGCGACCACACGGTGATCGTTTCCGTCATCATGAGCAAAAAATAACGACGCACCAATCAAGACCATGACTAAATTTCCATATTTGCTCAAAATTTTAAAAATTATGTGTCGAATCTCTGTCGCATGCTGAATATCTTCACTGGTTATGCTAATTCACAAAGCAGAGTGGTTCACAACAGTTCGAGCAAATGAACGCTTCCTGAAAATAATAAACCTTAGTTTATACTAAATAAAAAATGAGTTATATGCACACAACTTCATCAAAATTGCTTAATGTCGTGAACAAGTCTTCTTCGTTATATGTAATTGCTTCTCCCCTGTGTTTTGCGGTAGATTACAAGATGTACATGTATGATAAATTATAGATGTACCTGAAGCTAATTTTGTTTACCTTAACCTAATACTGAATACTCGTGACTTCTGGGCTCTTGGGTTTCACTGTAGTGAAATCTGTTGTGCTAGTCTATGACATATTTTTACTACTTTTCTTGCGAATCATTTCTTGTTCGACGGACAAAAAAAACTGTCACCATTATATGCAGATATGCGCTGCAGACGCGAAATAGATTCGTATACTCGCCACTAATCTACTTAAAAGGAAGAGGGCAGCAGTTAGACCAACAGCAAATGGCTGCGAAGTGACGATGGTGCACCCAATATCCCGTGCGCATGCATAGAGAGAATATTAGTTAACGGGAAAGGCGGTGGTGGCTAACGACGAGAGCAAGCACCGATGGAACGACAATGAACCGTAGACTTATAAGAGGTGTGAACACTCGGTTTCAGCGTGAGTTCAGGGCTCCGGAGTTTGTATATGTGTGTATCTGTGGTCACAAAGCCCACCTAGAGAAATTGTCATAGAAAAATCAGATATCTCGTTTATTTGCTCTTGGGATACAAGTGAACTTATTCAGAACAAGCTGAAGTGCTAAAGATGTTACATATCAAAAATAAAATTCGCATCATATTTAATACAGTGGGCTGTTCCGAAAGGCACGCCAGTGTCATGCTTCTGCACCTATGATAATAAAAAAACGTTTCTTTCCTTGTTGAGGCAAAGTGTGATGTCACATTTGGAACAAATGATGGAACTTAACTTGTTCTCACATGCCACACAGTTCCTGTAGCGCAGCTGCTGGTTCGTAACCAGTGGGAAATGCCCAACACCATCTTTCCTGACGTCAACATTGGGCTCTCTTAGTGGAACTCTTCTTTTTTTTGGAGCAAGTGATGGCAAGCTAGATGGGCGTCCCTTTTTTGTCTTTCCAGACAGCATTAGGCACTCTGACAGCGCAGCGATAAACACACGCAGCTTCATTGGCTTGGAGCGCAGTTGGGCAGATTGGCGCCTGTGCAGATTCCATGCATTTACTGCACAGGTGAAAATGCTGTGGTACAGTAAATACATGTACTAGCACCACGAATTGATGGTGAATTTATACAGGGAAACTTGGTAGTTGTGTTGATCAATCCTCCCCATGAAGCTGTTGTACGCGCCCACAACACATGGGTGTGGTACGTCATTGTGCTTCTTGGCTTTGAGGTCATAGCGTGTGATCGTCTATATGGGCTCCACAGAAGCAAAGTTTGAAACTAGGGTGACTGCTTTTCGATCAAACCACTGTACAACAGCGAGACCATTCTTGTTGTCGAAACGGTAGTCATGGGAACCTTGTCCAAGTTTCTTTAGGGCTTTTTTCTCCATGATTTGGCAATACTTCAGTCTGTTTTGGCGGAGCGTACCCACGTACTGAATACCTCTACTGGTGAGTTCTTCAACGAGGGAGCTGAAAAAGTTGTCGGCAGCAACTTTGAAGCCCTCGTCAGAGGGGAGTCCGCTGCACATACTGAGGACAGTATCACCTCCCAGTCCAAATGTGTAGGTTTCTTTCCGCTGCGTTTGATAAACGTCGAATTAGTAGAGAATGCCTGTTGCTCCAGCGCGCCCCCAAAGCTTGGCATGTACTGTTTCAGCGTACTCCTGCCTGTAAAAGCAGCCATCATCTCGTGCACTGCGTTATACTCTTCTTGTTCTAGTTTCGCGAGATTCTGTTGCAACAGAAGAATCCAAGGTCTAAGTTTCCATACCTTGTCTGTTTTCTTCATTTCACTGGCTAGCACGTTGTCCACTGTGTGAAGGCATGCCATCAGCTTTAGAAAGCGGTTGCTAGACATTGTGTCTGCTATTGGTGAATGTCTGCTGGCCCGCTCCCAGTAACATCTCACATTTGCCATTTGAACGAGGCCCATCTGCAGGTAGATTCCCAGGAACTGCTCAACTTCTGAGATGTTTGTATTGACCGATGCGCCAAACTTTTGAGTGCTGTAGTGATTTGTTTGTTGAACAAGCATCTCTAACATGTCGTTGGTGAGCAGCTTCCGAAACAACTGCATCGGTGTCTCCAGGTCATCCGGCTCACTAAACGTCCCGGAGAAGTCTGGGTGGCAAAACTGTAGCAAATCCTTTGCCCAGTTCTTTGCAGAAGTTGAGCAGGATGATGCACTGCTGCAGAAATCCGGCTCATCGTCATCACTAGCGTCATCTGGAGCAGCGTTGTTAGCAACGATCCATTCTTCTTCATCGCTGTCCAAAAGATCACTGAAGTCGCTTACGTCGTCACCAACCGCAACACGCTCTAGGATATCTCTCACCGCCACACCTAAAACGAAAAAAGACAGCACGATCGATAACCAAATAGTAAATTAGGAAGCATCGAACAGTTGCTTGTGTTTTACGGCGAGCAGAAAATTTCATCTTATGCTTTCATTTACAACTGAGAGCAAGAAGGATGCACGTTCAAGTAACACCTGCTGTATCAGATATGATACGGGCGAAAGTACCACGCCATCGTAGGGTCCGAAGCTACCACACATCTCAAAGAATTATACCTAGTGATCAGATAATGTATCAGGCTAAACAATTCACAAAAAGTTTAGGAAAACATACGTCATAATTACCTTTTCTAGTGTAAAACGATCGAGCTGGAATACCGTCACGTGCGGTACTGGAGGCGGCCATCTTCGAAAGTGAGCTAGCGGCGCTCTGGTGGCAAAAAATAGAAGCATGGAGATTTGAAAACACTCTTCAACGTTCCCTAAGCACCACTAACCAGCTTTCGTGCTTTCAGTTTCGGTTTATAGCAGCGGAGCTAGCTTCAAACTTGGCATATCAAATATGATACGGTGGGCGAAAGCTTCCTATACCTCGCATAGGACACGATCTCACATATTTATACGTTGCGGCAGCGCCACTAGAATCACTGCCCACACCTCCACGCTTGGTATCTAGGTGGAAATATTTCAATAACGAAACATTTCTCTCATGGAGTTACTGATTAGGTCTGAGAATAGAGAGAAACGACACGAAGCTGTGAGGAGGAAGGTTGCCGCGGACGCTTTCATTACCATGGACGCGGAATGTCTTCGTAATGTCTTGCAGGTCCACTGTACGCTCGAGCACGTCACCTTTCCTTAAATTTAGTAAACTGTTTATTTAATTTGTGTGCTGTAAAGGAGAGAGTACCGATTTCTAAATAAGTAAGTGGTCGATGAATTCAGGTGAGGTTACAACGTTCATTATCTATTCGAACGTTTACTAAATTAAGAGAGACCTTTACGTAGTTTGAAAGTGGCAGTCTGCAAAATCACTCTTAATTCACAACTGAAATATTGGCTCAATGAGGAAAAATTGAACCAAAAGTTTCCGTACCATTGGGACATTAATAATAAAACAAAGGGTTTATTTCTCAGAACCAAGTTGTGCTTAAGAAAGACGCCGTCGTGGAAAGCTCCGGAAACTTACCCTCTGGATTTCTAATTACCATGCGTTGATACCACAAATGATGCGGGCCTCCACCATTTAACCTCCTTCCAAATGCGACGGCCACGGCCGGTATAGAATCCATGACCTTTGGGTCAGCAACCCAGCACCCAAGTCACTGTTCCAACAAGGTTGGCCAATGCAAACATTTTTAACTACCTTGGGCAGGATGTATCGTACTTGACTCGCACATATTCTTCTTACAAGACTTGGATACCACAGAAGACAAATATTTAGAGGAGTCATGAAGGCGTGTAGCGATAATTAGTCATTGAACAGAGAATTTCGTGGAGACAATGTATCGGCAAGTTGACTTGTGTTCGTCAGGGCAGCAGCATCGCTTTGGTGAAGAAGAGTCTCATTGTCAGAAGTTGGCGTCAGCGACAGTTTCTTTTGAACGATTTCTGAAAGTACTGGTGAGTCTATTAAATGAATTTTAGTGACAGTATTACAAGTAACCACCCAGAAAGTTTTAAACTGGCTAAACTTATTTCCATGAACAAGGAAGGGTCACTAATTGTTCGACAACATTTGAATTACATGCCAAAAGTAAAACAAACTTCACAGCCAAACCAACACGCATTCAAGCCTTTTATTGAACGCATTTTTCCGATAGTATACGTAAGCTGTTGCTCTAGCGACTTAGCCTAGCGAATCTGTGCTCATGTCGCTCCAATAAGGCTTGCAGAGATCTTTGTGCAAAGTAATGTACCTCATCTTCCTGCCCCAATGACGGACCAAAACTCATATGCACACCCGTTCTCACTCGTAAAACTGATGTGCCTTCGCGGAATTCAAAATCCCTGGATTAACACATCGCAAAGCCGGTCAGAACATGCGATGCAACGATTTAGCAGTCTTCGTCTAATGCAAGGTTGCCCTGCTCGACACGGCTTCCGTTAGTTGGACGCCACGCCAAATTCCTTATAGCTTCCGCATACGCACTTCTCACGGCACGCCAACTGTGGATGAGGTAATGGAGTGGTGTCGAACTTGTGACATCGCTGAGTGACTAGAATGCGTGAGCAGAGACAAGTACTGCGAACACTAGTCAACCTGTTCTACGCTTCGGCTGACTTGAAGCACACGAAATAAGTAATTCGAAAGGTGAATGAAACAGTATACAATTCAATAAAATTGCTTTATTGTAAAAACTAGTCAGAGAAGATTAATGCGAACACCCCCATCAACCTCATTTCATTCAACTTTATTTTGAGGCACCCAGCCATGAGCAGGCATGTTCTTTAAAACTGAAACTTGCACTCGATTTCCGGAGTGTGGTCTTACTCGAACCTGTCTGCGTTGATAATCGACTCAGAAACAACCTAGCACTTGATTTCTGCACACGATTTCAACGAAAATTAGACGGGAAGTCAGTTATATTGAGTGAATTTTTTGGTGTTTCGTTGGTTAGCATTTTTTGTGGTGTCGTTGTACTCGTGACCAGGCAAAGCCCAAAGGGCAGCTGTTGAACGATGTCCTTAGAGAGCGCCATCGACTCTCCAGCTTGGCACCAAAGACGAGTCTTCTATCAATTTTTGCCGCACGTCGCCAGTGTTCTTGTGGCTCAAGTATGCGTAGGTCACGCACACGAAACCGACTACGAGAGGAGGTAAAGGGAAACAAACGGCAATGCGACCGTTGACGTGAACTGTCAAGAATGGTGAACTGTGTTCTCAGGAGGATCAGAAGGCTTTTCTATATTTAGACTCCGCTTTCTACTTCTGTAGTTTCATCACGGGGAAAGTGCTCACATTCACCTTTCTCTGTGGCTGAATAATGTGCGTAATGAATAATTGCCCTACCATGGATGACCTCTCCTCGTTGGCAATGCAACTTGTATAGGCACTGGTAGTGATGTGTTTAACAGCTTTGCTGTGCATGACCTTTAGCGAGGTGGAATGGCTCCGTAGTTTTTTCGCAACGTCCTTGCTGTTCACGTTAGGTCCATGCCAGCTGGTTTTGAGCAATTCGCCCTATCATTATAAATTGGATTTGTGGGACACGTTATCGGCGCCATCGTGCTCTTATTTACTTCTGTATTGTATATTGACAGGCATGATATGTGGTAAACCAGTATGGACTGAAAACAACCACTCCAGGCCTAAGACTGGTGGCTGATTTAGTTCCAGAATAAACTGTTCGCTTTGCATGCTCAAGCATCACTAGGACAATGTAAAATAATCGGCAACGTTCAACATTCTGGCGCAGTGCGTGAACGACAATGGTTACACATGTAAAAGGTACATTTACATGAAACTAGAAAAAGCCTGCGTGGCAATATCTAAGTGAATGTGTCCCAATGAATATTGTGTTTGGCTCGAGAACCTGTGAGCCGTATGAATGCGAAAGTTTTTCGAATAGTGCGAGATCATATAAGATAGTCCCATTCTCACAAAAACACAATATAAGCGCAAGTTGTGAACCTATTTCTGCTCCTTGGCACAGCACATATCACTCGTACAGCCATAGTTAGCCAGCTACAAGGTGGTCATATGCATTCGGAGAACAGTTCTCAGCACTCATAGTATTTAGTAACTTGTTCCTGGTGTTCATTAGCACTTTCATAGCTGAAATTATGAGTGCTACGGTGTGAAAATTATCCCGTAAAGATCGCAATAACGGCTGCTAAATACTTAAGAGGTACATTTTACGAGATTTCATACCTTTCTTACTGTCAGCGTTCGCTTTATTGCAATCCCAAAAATCGTTATTTGAGCACTTCCAAATTATAACACGCAGCAAGTTTAAACTGAACATGATTTGGGGTGATGCCAATTTGAGTGGGAATACATTAACTTTCAAGCAAATTGTATACTCCTCTGAATCTTCATCATCACTCACACGTACCAACAGTGGTGTTTCATGTGTTTATGGTGCTCTACATGAGATGCGTACGTCACGTACGCAACCTGGCCTCAGCTTCTCCACTTCGTTGGAGGCGAAGTGCTATAGAAGCCAGCGTGCTTATACTTATGCGCAGGTTGAGGTACTGCAGGCGTTCAAAACTTTCAGAGTTCTCCAGTATCGCATCCCTTATAACGGTAACATGATTTTGGTACGCGAAACCATGACAGTGTAATTTCCATACTCGTTCCCAACATCAACTGATCATGTTAGCACTTCAAGAATGTAACAGACAGACAACTAATGAGAATGTGCCGGTAAAGTTTTTTAATCGGCTGGTTAATACAAGTAATGCATATCAGTACGCGAGCGAATTATAAGGAGCACTTAAGTGAGCTTTTTCCGAATGGCCCAATATTCAGAATGCCATCATAGAATGGTACATTTCCAGGTAAGGGGAAGGTCAAATTTAGCTGTATATGCAGGAGTTGATTACTGTAATTATAAACAACATAAAGGACAATACGCGGCAAAACTTATATGTGTGCATAAAAATGATATATATGGTGATAAATTTACCTCATGTTAGCCTTGAAGGCATATTGTGAGATCATACGATGTTTTTCGAGTTGCGAAATAAGTGAGGTCAAGTGCGGTGAACTAATTACTATTTGTGAAATGATGTCCTGGCAAATAGTAATGCCTAATGATATGCGGTTGAATTAGAATCGCTTCAAATATCTGCTTAGTAAACGAGCTTTCTGGCATTACCCACTCGGTTCCTAGAAGTACTAGATTAGCTTTTACAATGTCCTCCGTTAACAAAACGAGGCTCTATTAAAAAAAAATAAAGCACTCTTGGAGGGCCACCGATGTTTGCTCATGAACGTATACCAGTTAGGGCACTACGGATTCAAGCACTTAGTCAGTTACGCAAAATTGTTGTCTGTTGTTGCGTATCTGATTCAAACGTTCTGGTACTCCCGCTCCCCATACAGGCGTTTTAGGGCCATCTATGAGAAGCTTTGAGAATCCAAGTGAGACCGTAATGGCGACTACTGCATGAAGGCGGCGCAGCGGGCCCGCGTACCTGCTAGGCCACTCGTAGTGCCTTTGATTTTACCGCACACTTCACAAAGTCTGTCGAACGTTTTAGTTGGAATATACTAGTCACGTTATCTTTAGAGAAAAAGTGACTTCCTTATGCAGCGAGTCTATTTTCAATCAATCAATCAATCAATCAAATAAAATTTTATTTTCGCTTCAGACAATACAGCGCATTGTCACTGCGAAAATAGGGGACCAAAGAAAAAAGCTGCGCCTGCGCAGCTTGACTAAGCTCTGGTCACCCGTACAGCAGTAGTGACAGGGCAAAACATCTAACAAGTCTATATAGCCACAGTATATACAATGCGATTAACAAAGTAGTTATGTAGACTACGGTGTTCTAGTGAAAAAAAAAACATCAATGTATGTTTTAAGTTACAATCACTTTAGTAAAACCAGCTACTGTAATATACAAACATGAGCAGTTCTAATACATTTACATAAACAGATCTAGTAAGGTTTTGTTAGTAAAGTTAAGAACGTCAACATTTCTTTGTTCTAGTTCACTTAGTGTGGTTGCGAGTACATAATCAAGTTTTTCTTTCCCATAATGGGTACGCGAGAAAGGAACGTGGTATGATGGGTGATACCTGAAAGGATAGGAAATTGTATTTGCTCGAAGATTTGCAATTTCTTCGAATAGCTGTGTTCTTCCTAATGTGGCATTTTTGTATGTTCTCAGTAGTTTATGCTTGTATATGTTGTGAATCTTCATAATTTTATGTTTGTGGAATAAAGGTTCTGTGTGTTCTAGAAACGAGACGTTTTCTATTGAACGAAGTGAGAACAGAAAAGAAGCTTTGATTTGATTTGGTTTGAATGAGTAGAAAGGGCTACATATCGAAGGGCTGTATGTGCACGCATAAAAAGTTTACACTTGTTTACACTTGTTGGCTGGTGGAAAATAACTAATAATTTTAGATGCGCGTGAAATCCGAGTGCTATTCTGGTTCATGTTCGCATAGAGCTTAATTGAGCACAAGCGAAAACAAACACAAAGATTACAAAATAATACCAAACATATGGAAAACGAAAAAAAAAATGTTGCAGACAACTCAGGAGTGGTCTAAGAATTCACTAAGGCCTATTAGTTTTTGACTGACAATATCAGCTTTATTTCCAGGTAGCACTCATCAGTCTACTTCACTTCATGTTAGGAGGACAATAGCCTGTCTGCGCAACCGAGTAAAGTCACTGAAAAAAGCTTGGTGGCTAACACTGAATAGTTGCACCAAAATGTAGCATATATAAACTTCAATTTTCCTGTAGTGAAACACATCTGATATGTGAAAATAATTAGGCATACCTTCAGGACAAACCTAAAACTTTGGCCAAGTGTCTTATAGGTCAATATACTTTGCGTTATGATAAGCATGAATGTTTGGTCTTGCTGTTAGGCGACATAGAAATGTACTCGTAAAATCATTGCAACAGAGTCCTTTGGCGACCTTAATAAACCGACAAGTTTTAATATAGGACAACTGGTTACCTTTAAGTTTCAGAGGAATCATGAACAAACTTGTCACACAATGAGAATTACTACACGTTTTTTCAACCATAACTTTCTATCAGAGAGAGAGAGAGAGATAGAGAGAGAGAGATAAAGCAGAGAGAAGAGTGCTTATTTTCAACACTAGGGTAGCTTCAAGTACCTTCAGTGCAAGGTCGGACCGTTGTGGTGTGCAGCTGAAAAGTCATGTGGGAGAGAGAAAAAAGTTGTGGAGAGGGGGGGGGCCAGAAGCAACATGCGAATTCCGGCCCTTGTGATGTGATGAACACAGTGAGTGACAGTTGCTAAAAGATTAAGACAATTTCGCCCGTAATCTAAGCTCATGTGAGTATTATCATGACAAGCCAATGAAATCAATAATAAAAACAAGCTGCCGTTACACAGACAATGGGTGCTGCCTTCCCAACGTGATAGATGCCTCTACATATAAAGCTGTTCAGCGTGATGTTTTCGCACTGATAACAAGCATATCCAAAGCGCGTACGACGCAATCTTTTTTTTAGCGAACTTAAAGACCTGATTTCGTTGCCATCGTGCACTGACATTATCATAAAGTATGCAGATAAGGGTGGCGCTGTTGTTGTCATGATTGGGCCTGATTATACCACAGAGCCCCACTAGCAGTTATCAGTTACAAGATTTTAAAAACGAATTGATCATGACCCCTCAGAAGAGCATAGGTTACTGATAAAACACACAATTTATCGAGGCCTAATTACAGAGAAGAAAATGGCTGACAAGGCAATTCATGCACTCGTTCCACTAAATCTGGTAGCTGGTTGTTTTTACCTGCTACCGAAAATGCATGTTAAAACAGTCCTGGTCGTCCTATAATATTTAACAAAAAAACTTATAACTGAAAAAAAAACTTATTTGGTTTAGTAGAACTCCTCATTAGCAATATCCATCCTCCATTCTCGTCTTTCGTGAAAGACACTACTCATTTCCAGTCCGATAAAATTCACATCACTATTTTTAACAGATCGCTATTAAGGGCACTTATTATGGCATCTCTGTATATTAACATGCCGCATGTTGATGGCACCGGGGCGGTCGTGGTATCCTACGAAGAAACAGTAACCGAGAAACCGATTGACAGCACCACATTAGCTAGTCTGCTTACACTCTTTTTAGTACTAAATCACGCCCAGCAATCTGGGACATCGCTAGTGTGACAAAGCCGACCCCAAAGGGAAGCGCTCGGTGAAACGCTATGGGGAGCGTTTTTCAGAAAATTATTACTCAGCATATTTGCACTTCAGGCACTTAATGCTGACAACGTCTTTATGCGGTACAACGGGATTAGTTTTACTTGGCAGGCCGGATTTTTTTCCCGAGACACTTTTGTGTATTCATTAAAAATGCACTGGGGGATTTCTAGAAAGGTAATTGTAGCGCAATAATAAAATATTCGCTAATTGCACTCTAGTGGCATGTAGGTTGGACAACTTGTTTTTGTGTTCACAATCGCGTGCGATTATGCTGCGTGGATTTTTTCCCTGAAGAGCTTTCACAAATCAATAGTGCAGAAAAGCACCATTACAGGGGTAATAAAATCACCTATCGGTAAATTGATGAGAAAGATGACGTTGATCATGGTAAAACCTGTGATGTATATTGTGTAAATGAAGCATCAGAAATTTTATATCTGTAATAAATAAATATCGCTTGTGTAACCATTTAATTTAAACTTACGGGGGAAGCTCTCAAAGTAGAAGCACATATGCAGTATACAGCACAGATAGTGGAACAATGTGAACAGTTACGATAAGTGGTTGATAACAATATAATACCATTGGTTTCTACTGTTTATAGTTCTCATTAAGGATGAGTTGGGGTTAATTACATTTAACAAATATATGTTATATATGTGTTGACTGATGTCATACGAAAAGTGTTCGAAAAGGATCACAAATTTGAAAGTATGAAGTTTCGAATTTGAAGTGGCATGACACGACATGAATGCATTTAAATGACGGGTCGTAACATGAAACTCACGACACGTATGTCATAAACGCTATGATTTACATGCTACATTACAGCGCTCACGCGGCCGTATCTTAGTTTACGGTAAGCGAAAAATAGTGAGGCTTGTCAAGAGTGTATGACCAACATAAAGAGCAGATATTATCAATTATGGCATGTATGCCATTTACGACATGATTTATATGCCATCTTCATTTTGCGATAGCGGCTGTTTCATTCACTGAATATATACTAAATTTGTTACTGTGTTACTGTGTGACAAATATAGCTGAGACGTATCAGCACAAAAACCATCACATCTCTGTCATGTATGACATGACTTACGTTCCATTGCTCACAGCGCGCTCGCAGTGGTTTCGTTTCCTGGACATATACCAAATTTGTTACGGCAAGACAAGACTGCATGACGAACGCAAATAATGAAACCTATGAAGGTTTGCTGAAATTAAGAAGGTTCGCAATAAGTCATGTCACGTCATATCAAATTTTGAACATATTCAGCAAACAAAACGGCGGCAAGCACGCCATAAATTTGCATGTACAGATTCGAAACGCTGTTTGTGTTTGTCTTTCTGAATCTCCTGTCTTTTTTGCGCTGATAACTCAGTCTAAAATATGTCCCAGATTACTGGGCATGATAATTATCGGTTTGCTGATACACACTACATCCAAATAAGTGGAACGTCGATGGGCACACGCATTGGTTTAAGTTAAGCAAACATTTTTATAGGCACCTTGGAAAGTAGGTTTTTGATAAAACTAACGTTGAAACGTCGTTATGAAAAACTTCATTACATTGGTGAAGTGTTTTTCACATCACGACATAGTGAACAGGAGGTATTTTCATTAATAAATAATTTTTTGACCAAGACCACTCTTTAGTTTCACTTTTTCATGCGTATTCGGCGTCCACTGTTAACTTTCTTTATGTGACCATTCCAGTTACAGACGACCAACTGTCAAGCGTGCTGTATAGAAATCCGAGAAATCGACAGCACTGTTTGCATTTCGGTAGTAACCATGTTCAACACTCAAGAACAGCATTTCGTATACCCAATCGTTACGCTTCGAAAGAATCTGCTCTAACCCGTCCGACATAAAAGGAAATTTCGGAACACCTAAAGACTCTTTGTTGAAGCAAAAGTAGCCAGAGCAAATTGTTGACGATGAAATTCTGCGTGCAAGTACACGTGACTGCATAGCACTTTTCTTACCGCGAAGCCACCTAATCAGCCATCCAAGACAAAGCTTTTGCTAACCCATTGTGCATCAGCCCCATGTGTATCGGCTGTACTTAACAAGCACCCTAACATTCTCATGTAAAGTGAGCGCCTGAAACATATCTTAAATAAACCAACCCGAGCAGTGTACCGCCGAGCTAGAAGACTTCGCGACATACTATCATATTCATCATTACCTAAGATTGCCCGCCCGAACGCCATTCATGCCACAAACGGCGTTGTAAGGTATGTCCCCATATGTGCACTTCCCAGCAGGTCGCCAGTAGCTCTTCAACATTTCGTTTAATATTAAAGGTGACTTCGACTGTGCCGCAAAGAATCTAATTGATATGTTTGAATGTACGATATGCGGCAGACAGTATATTGGACAAACAGAAGACACTTTCCTAGTACGCTTTAATAACCATTATTCTCACGCTAAAACGTTCCTGAACCTCCACATATGAAAACATGTGCGTCTCCGCAGTCTTTCTTTTAATAACCTCGAGTCCACGTCACTTCAATCTAGCTTTCGCTCAAATTAAGACGTAGAAGCGCGGGAGTTCTTTCTATAGTTCACAAGTTCTATACCATCACGGCCCTGCCACGGTGGTCTAGTGGCTAGGGTACTTAGCTGCTGACCCGCAGATTGCGGTATCGAATCCCGGCTGTGGCGGCTGCATTTTCGATGGAGGCGAAGATGCTGTAGGCCTGTGTGCTCAGATTTGGGCGCGCGTCAAAGAACACCAGGTGGTCGAAAATTTCGGATTCTTTCACTACGGCGTCTCTCATAATCATATGGTGATTTTGGGACGTTAAACCCCACAAATTTATCATTGACACCGTCACGTCCGGTTTGAAAGAATGCGCTGACGAGTTGAGTTGTTTGTCTCTGTAATTGACCTATTCTGAATAAGTGTACTCCCATTATTCAATGAACCGTGATGTTTTTGGGCCATTGTATTTTAGTGCTTTTCGCTTTCTGGTTTTACTTCAGGTTTCTATTGGTGTTTATGCTAATTTATTTATTTTCCTTTCCACACGTGTATACTTTTAGCATCGTGTCATTGTGTCCCTTGTATCTGCGATTCTGTTCAGCTACTCACAAGTAGTTTCATCGATGAGTTCTCGTTTATATATCAGTTGTGGTATCGTATCTTTACTGTGCTTGATATGAACTTAAATATATTAACAAAAATGTTGCTGCACATTTCATTCTGATGAAGCTTGGACTCCGAACGCATTGGCAGCAAGAACTATGGAATGTGGCTATATGCGAAGTCAAACGCAACACGAAATACCTAAATGCTACAGCATAGCTTGTTTCTAAACAAGGCCGATAAATCAGGTTAGTTGAAGAGGGCTTATGGATTTTTTTCACGCTGTTCACTTAAACGAGAAAGCGGAATGAACCAAGTGGCCTTTCTTCCATGTATATGAGTGACAGCCGAAGACAGAGCTATGAAAATCCGAGTAAAACAGACAAGGCTTGTGAGCCTTGCTACAATTTACAAAACTGTAGAAATATATTTGCGGACGAACGAAGTTCTTCGGTTTTAGCGCCGTCACTTAATAAAAATTCAGTTTAATTGTAGCTATACTAGAGGGCCAGTTATTGTTTGAGATAACGAGGTAGATTGATGGTGTACACGATGTAGAATTCGAATGAAGACTTTCCGGAGAAGTTATTTTTATATACTGTAACCGTTCTTAATTTTTTACCTCCATTACTAACGCACCATCACTGGCAGAATTCACTTCAAAAATTGAGAATATACTTTGAGACAAAGGCTTTCTTCAACCATGACCTCCATTATTGTTTTCCAGTAGTATTTATTTGGATGTATAAGTGTACACAATGCCTTTTCTGTATAAAACTGTATTGATTCTTTTATGCAGCAAAGATTCAGTTCACTGCTTCCGAAGTGTGAATATTTGGAGTGCATAAATACCTATGTCTAATGTTTCTATGTAACTAGGATTATTATTACCAATTTAAAAAAAACTACAGTTCTGTATGCCGCCTGTAAGAAAGTACTTAGATTTCATTGTATTCTGTAACTCATGCCCTCCTGCTTTGGTCTCGTAAGAGACTGGCAGTATTGTAAATAAATAAAATAAATACAATTATTTTCAATGTCCAACTTAGCTTTCTTTGTCTTCTCGTACATCATAATGAAGCACTTTAACCACTTTGTGGTGAGAACGAATTTTTTCGAGGTCATCATGCCGATGCTCAAGTTAATATAGTTGTTATTGTGTTTGTGTTTCTATTAAAGGGTAGGTTTCGCAAATGAAACCGCAGTGGTGAAAAAAATAGAATAAGACGGCCGAAATTTAAAAAAAATATACATACCAACAGAAGAATTGGAAGAATTCGGGCCTTCATTCTGGTCAGTTTTCATCAAATAAAGACGCAGATAATCCAAATGTATACAAAAATAACAAATTCTTTGACGCAGTCATATGGGATGTCGCTCACAATGTTACCAAAATTCCATACTCGCAAGATGCGTTAACTTATATCCTATAGCGCGGCGCTTTGTTTTCACGACTAGCATGTCGCAGGTAAGCCGCTGCGAAACGTCGAGTGCTGGTATTCCGAACGTCATTTCGCTTCCCAGAGATCGATGAGTCACACAAAGAACCTATTCGTACGAATGATACTCATTGTTTCCTAACGACAGGTGAAACGCACTTTCGCAGGCTTCGTGGAAACATTGAGACATCCTTCAAATGTGTCATTGCGCGTAACGACGTCTTATGAGTCAAGAGCAACGTCATAGCCAGCGGTATTCCATTCATCCCCGTGGTCGTGCAGCACGCACATTAGCCTTTCGCAACGTTTGGTTGTAAGAGCAGAATCAGCCTAAGAGGGTTCGCTGAATGCAAAAGGGGTGCTTTAACACAGCAGTGTTGAAGAGCTCATTTTTCAGGAATTGCGGTGCGTGCGTAGGCGTGATTGGTTGTAAACAAAAGCTCGGCGTTGTTCACGAACGTAAATTTTCCATGTGCAAATGAATGAGGAATAAAAGTTTTCGGTCCCAGCGAGAATCGATGCAACGCCTTCTGCGTTGCAAGGATGCATTGCTCCACGGAGCCATGTTGCTGCTTGAAACTAATTTGTATAAAATCGCTAGGCGTGCGTGGAACGCGCGGCACAGTAGCAGCGAAAGCTGGAAGAGCGGCGGATATAGGGTATTTTTAAACACTCTTCGAACAGCTTCAAGAGGTACACTTGCATGGCAACCACTACACCACAAATCTTAATAATCGTTGTGTCTTACCGCAGCAGCCTTTGCGCGGCTACTTATTAGTTTTTCGGAGAAGCGTGTTACCGCTACGTACATTTGTCTTTTGTTGATGGTGTGATAGATTGCGATGAAAAATTACGGCTGAACCTTTTGTGACGGGTGGGAAGGATGCAGCGAGTATCTCGTTACGCAATTCGCGTTTTTGGACATCTGGTTGTTATTGTACTCTACTAAAACACCGCATTCCACCTGGTAACGTGATTCATTCCTGGCACGAAGCCTGCGTAGGTTCTACACGAAAACAATATGCAGGCACCGGTGTGGCTTGGTGCTTGGGAAATTGTGTGCTGCCACGCTAAAAGCCAGAATTCATATCAAATTATCTCCGAGATAGATTAATTTAAACTGTTTCTTTATTTTTATGATATCGATTACAGACGACCACGTCAGTGGACATCCATGGCGGCAAGAACAACCGTTTTCATCTCGTAAGAGTTTTAATTGTAAAAATAATACTATTTGAAAGTTACTTATTGGGAAGCGTGTCCACAACGCAAGTAGTTTGGCGTGGCAGAGCCATAAAATCCCCGAAGGTGTCAAAACTTGCAAATTGCGCCACAATAAATGGCCAGTAGGAAGCAGCGCGCAGATTAGAAAATTTTCAGTTGCCTCAGTAGAGGCAGTAATTAATAGAGATAAGTAGTGAGCGCTTCGCCAACTTTCCGAAGGAATAATCATGAAATTGTGGACTCTTAGCCGTTGTACGTTCAGTAGATATTGCGGCATAGTTTCAGACACCTAATGCGAAGCTTTCATTTCCTTGCTGTGTGGTTGAAGGCGGGGCACATGGGGGCCGTTGCGTCATCACTTTCTAGTCTTCCAGACGATGCTCCAGCATCCTGCAACTTTTTTGCCACTATTTGTGTGAAACGGGTGAAGATCATGTATTCAAGAGCTTTTTCGTGGCCTTGCTCTATTTTGTGCTCATGTTTGAAAGTTAAACACACAGCGCCAATAGAGTGCTGGCAAGTCTCTATTGCGTGAGTAGATGGGTGTCCCATACTTCACGCTCTTTTCAGGAGCGCTGGGGACTCTCGGTTGCACAGAGTAGGCGCACTCTCTCGTCAGCGTGCTGGTACTCTGGCTGAACGAGAATGAACAAGCTTCCTTGCCAGAGTAGGGTCAGGCTTCTGTAATAGAGTTCGTATTCTCTCTGCAGGAGTTAGGCTAATCTCTCACCGAGTCTTACAATCTCGTCGGGCTAGAGTGCATCATTTCCCTCTACGAGTAAGATCACTCCTGGAGTAACGTTTCAAAAAAAAACTCGTTAAGCATTTTCTACAAATAACTGTGAACGTCAATCATAAATTGCTTGAAGCTGCACAGCTTACGGTAAACATTTATACGTACACAACACAGCAAACTGACCATATACCTTTCGCGCTATTTTTTTCTTTCTTGCCTTGCATAACAAGACTCTTCACCTTTTACATATTTAGCTATTTGTGAAAATACAAGTGCGTCACAAAATACACCCACAAAATTCATTTAATTACCGTCAGCTCATGGATGGCTATTGATCAACACTTTGGCATCAGTAACAATAGCTCAATGCGCACAATCCAGTTTAGTACATCCTCTCGGCCCTTCGGCACTTCAAGAAATTGACACACAGATTCGCAATCTTATTGGCACACTGATAGCACCTCTGCACCGGCGTTTTGAAAGATACATTGGGTTTTCCATATACGCTGCAGGCCCAGAAGCAAGATGAGACTATAAGGTACACCTGCTTGTTTTTAACCGAAACAAAACAGATGCTGTGGGGACTTTATGGTAATTCTTTCTTCAGGGTTCTCTGCATTATGTCCCTGAAGAAGGCCACACTCCAGCAATCTATAAACACGTGTTCAATAGTTTCCGGTTTACAAGATAAGTGGCAATGAGTGCTCCATAGGACAAATAATTCCCTACCCTGAGACCACGTTTTACCTGGTAAGGTACCAGTATGTAATTTAAAGAATAGAGTTTTGATTCCTGGCGCTACAAGCATTCTTTTAACACGTTTCAAAACATCCTGTCCTGGGCCTGCACAGTATAGCTGATGGTGAAATCATACAGACAGTAAAACATCAACAATGTCTTTATGAAATTTTTTACGTGATACTTCAGTCAGATAATAGAACGAAAATCTCACTGATAGAAAGTAGAAAGACAAAACAAGTTTCTTTAAATGCCCCTGTATTGGTCCTCGCACATTTGTCGACGATACGAAAAATCCCGGTAGCACTGTAGACAACATTAGTTGTATAACAGCTCTCAAAATAAAAGGTTATGTAGATCACGTAGAAATGAAAACCATTGAGAAGTTGTCTTATGTACAAATGAACTAATCGAAGCCCGCCATCTCGAACTTTTATGACGATGTTGGTGCGGCACGGTCTTTCCCAGACAGAGCTCCAAATGAAAACTGAAAATACTCTGTGTACTTTTCGTGCACTTATTCTACTGCAGTGTGAACTCTTCATTACGTACCACAGCTTGCTCACTAAAAACAAGTTGCACGTTGTGGCCCATGCGAATATCGAAATACCCCAACCTTTCCATTTTTCTACATCATTGCGCAATGCCTGTGTTTCTTTTCTTCATTACGGTTCACTGTTGCGATAGAACTTCAGTGGCACCCCTAAATACTTCACTGGTGTTTCCTACCATTTATTGTCTAGAAGTACTCTAGGTGTGACGTCCCATTCTCATACCAGACGCCAAGGCACCACGACTCACATGGCAAAAGTTTTTTACGGCATTCATAGCATGCATAATACTCTCACTATTTGTTCGTAAAACTGAAATGTTGTCTGCGTATGCAAGGCAGCTAACCTCATCTTCATGCAATTTAGAAACGCGAATTTCGCTGTTATTTTTTACACTTAAACAGAAATGTTCTATAAAAATAGCAAAAAGCAAAGGCGATAGCGGTCACCCCTCTCTCACTGACCGCAGGACAGGTACGCGCTCAACCATAGTTTTATTTATTAGCAATATACCTTTCAAGCTATGAACAATCCTAGATACAGCAACCGGTATTTATATTTTTGTTGTCTAGCCCCATTCTAGTGCGGGTGGCCCAACATCTCTATTACAGAATTTAAAGAGTAAGTATACACCTAGCACGTGTAAGTATCTATAGTGATCGTTAGGTACGTCCACCTTTTATGATAAAACTACATGAAATTGAATGCCGGTTCTATTACTAAATTTCTGTCCTTTCGGCTCAATGCGGTTAAGCTCCCTATGCCCGAGTACGGGAGTTGTAGCTAGGCGGTTACAAGCAAAGTTGGGGCGATCTTTCAGCAGTGCTGGCCAAGAAACAATTGACAAACGTTACGATCCAGCGTCGAATCTGACTTGGGATGCCGCGGCGTGTACTAGAACGCCAAAAAAAAAAATGCCACAACTCAAAAGCTTGTCTGGATATACTTACAGTATTGCTTACTTTGGCGACGCCTTGCTGTAAAAGTGAAAGGCTTGTGTAGTGCTTTTCTTTTTCAAATAAGCGTTTTGATATATTGTGTAGTGGTCAGGAGTATCCTATCCAAGTCCTGCGTTTCCCTACGTCGTATACCCTGGCGTCTTTCCGAACGACCTGTGCTCGTTATGTGGTGAGACAGCCACATTAGAGCATATACTCAGCACGTGCCAAAACATGGACTCAAGCATCACACTCGAGGAGTGGGAGATGCTTGTACGCAGCCCCACTCCCACTGATCAGCTCACGGCTGTCTAGCGGGACCCCAAGGTGGCAGGCATGCAGGCTCGGCTTGCCTGTCCCTACTTGGGATTAAGCAGGGCGCGTGACTCAGTCGCGTTCCGCAGGACTAAAATAAAGGTATTTTTCTTCATTAGCAATGGTAGTTGGGCAAGTTGGTGTTGTTTCATAGTTAGAAACGGCGCAAAACACACACACACACACACACACATACATGGGACACAGATGTGTAATGCTCAAGCCGGACCGCCGAAGGAAGCATGCTACCTCTCTGAAAGTTACACTACCTACACGTCTTGCCCTCCACTGCCAGCAGTGCGGCTGCGCAGCTGAGTTCAACAGGACCACTGTGTTTATTATGCATAGAGAGCAGCGCACGCGTGAAATTACCGAATCGTTTGAAATCATAAAAAACAGGAGACGGGTGCGTGAGCCAGCATTCATTCGCTCTTACACATGCTGAGATTTCATTTCTACAACATACTCGATCCCGTGCTTGGTAGGGGGGTGTAAAAGTAAAGAAATTGTGAAAGACTTGGCGGCTGTGCGAAATGAAAGTAAGCGATCCTCGAGATCATCAAGAATGAAGGAGTGACGGCTGAAAAAGTCGATGAGGCCTGGGCGAAGATCAAAGCACGCCACGAGGAGGCAAAAAGGCAAGAAGTTCGTGAACGCGAAGGAGCAGAAAGGCGAGAACGCTGTGAGGAGGCCGAGAGACAGGAACGTCTCAAGTTGAAAGGAATAGAATTGGCAATCCTACAGTGTTCGCCCGCACCTAGCATAGCTTCTGCGACGGTTCAGGTCAGCGGTAGTAAAATTCGGGACCAACTGCCACCGTTCGTAGTAGGCGAGGGCATGGCGAAATATCTCGTCAAGTTTGAACACGCCTGGGAGCGAAATGTTTTGGAGCGGTCTCTTTGGGCGTAGAACCTGTTATCGCTACTTCCCGGCGAAGTGTCCGACGTGATAACGTGCTTGTCGGGGGAAGTAGGTGCGAGCTATGACGAGGTTAAGGAAGAGCTTATAAGACGTTATAAGTTGTCACCGAGGCTTTCCGGCAAAGGTTCCGGTAAGCTAAGAAGGGGAATGAGTCACACGTTGACTTCGCGTTTCCTTCTAAAGCCGTTTTAATTGAATGGCTCAAGGGCGAAGATGTTTATGATGAGCGCGATAAGGTGGTAGAATGCATTGCATTAGAACAATTCTCCCGCTGCATTGAGGATGACATCAAGCTTTGGCTGCAAGATAAGCTTGGTGAAGTACAGCTAAACAATGCAGCACAGTTAGCTGAGGTGTATTTTACTCGCTGAAATTTGCATAACAGAGCAGTGCGCGCTGAAAAGGGTGAAAGAAAAGAGCGCTTTTCAAAGAAACCTGATCAACGAAAACCCAGGCTCCGCACCGTATTATCAGGAAGGACCCGCCTCTTACAAAGGACACTGTAGGGGAAGGGCAAACGGAAGCGGAGAATGCAAGTGAGGTAAACCGTTGAAAACACCCTAGGAATGATATGAAGAATCTCAGGGAAAAATGGAGGGCTCCGAGAGTCAGAGCTACTTCGTGTAATACAAGCTTTTGTGATTAGTAAAATCAAGTACACTCTCCCTTACCTTCACCTTAGATTGCCATGGGAGGAATCGGTCAACAACCTCCTCCGCAGAGTTTACAAATACGTGCTCGGCATTGCTAGGCATCAATACCTCTAACGCACGACTCCCCCAGACAGGAGTCATAAATACCCTATGTGAAAACCATGAAGCCCATTTAACAGCTCAATACGCAAGGCTCGCGACCACTAGCGCAGGTCGCCACATTTTATCGTCTACCCGAATTAACTTAACCCCACTCACCAATGCTAAATACAACATTCCCCTAAACATACACAAACAATTACTCGTACCACCCCTTCATAAAAACATGCATCCAACATATGACACTAAGCATCGAATTCAAAGAGCAAAAGCTCTTCAGACAAAAATTGCATGGAGCCAATGACGTGCTCTATGTCGATGTGGCAGAATACCCATCCTCCTCATCCTATGCCCTCTCTGCTGTCGATTATAACGGCAAGGCGCTCACAACGGCATCGATCACTGTCAACTCTTCGGAGGAGGCAGAAGAGGTTGCCATCGCTTTAGGTCTATCCATCCCCAATATCCCTATGAATGTAAGTGACTCTAAAACTGCCATGCGCAACTTCAGCGCAGGTCGCATCTCATCAACTGTTCTTTCATTTCATAAGAAACATCCTCCCACGCAAGAGGTTGCTCTCATACGGACGCCCGCGCATGTGGGGTTGAATGGCTATGAGGCGGCTCATACCTTTGCTCGCAAGATGCGTGATTTTGCTCGCAGGCCTCAGATGGCGCCTTAGATACGCGGCCTTTTTCAGCGTGAGAGATTGTCATTTGACCTTCCACGAAATAACGAATCACTACCGCCTACAATGCACTATATATCCCCCCTTACATCATGGAGATTCGCGCTAATATGAAATATTATGGCGCCAGTTACAGACGCGTACGTTTCCTACCAACTTTCGCCATATTATACACCCTGCGATATACCCCTCCCCTTTGTGCATTTTCTGCCAACGAAGAGCTAACCTAGACCATATCATGTGGGGGTGTACTCGAAACCCACCACCTGATTATCTACACATTAATAGTAAGGAGCAGTGGGAGGCTGCTATGTGCAGCTCGGCGCCCGAGGTCCAGGACCAGATCTTGGATTGGGCCAAGAGGGCAGCGGATACCTACGCTGGGTAGGCTCCTCTGGCACTCTACCACCGCACCTTTCCCTCTTGGGATGAATAAAGTTTATCTCCTCCTCCTCCCAAACAGCGCCCTGATATCATACGGGTGTTTGAAGCACGGAAGTCGCTAATCTGCTACATCTGCAAAAAGGAAGGGCACCTCGCGGTAAACTGTAAACAAAAGTTTGCTTTCGCAACAATCCGAGAATCGGAAAAGAACATGTGGTTATTAGAGCCGTATCTTCAGGAAATTAGTGTGAATGGGAAAACGTGTCGAGCACTACGAGACTCAGCGGCAACCATGGACGTTGTCCATCTGTCGTTTGTGTCTCCGGACGACTTTACGTGAGAATGCGCGTAGATCAGGCAAGTGGCCGAGGAGCAGAGTGCTTGCTTACGATTCACTACGGTAGTCATTGAAGGCCCGTTGGGTAAGCTTCGCAAAGAAGCGGCTGTGTCTGCCACGCTTCCCGATCGTTTTTTTTATCATTTTTTGAATAACTCTGAGAAGCTTCTCAAATATCAGGGTAAATCATTCTTTCCCAACTTAGCGTACATGGCCCTCATGCGATCGCAAGCGCGGAAGCTTCCGCAGGCACTTGATGTTGTTCATTGTAGTGAAACACTACCTGCAAAAGCTGCTGGTCAGTGTGACCTTGGCGGCGAGTCGACGGAACTTCGGACAGGAAATTCTCCGGGTGAGTCATTCGAGCATTCACTCGAGTGGCCCGTTGCCGAAGTGACTGGCGCTCTCTCTGTCGGCAGAGAAGACGACTTGGCGCCATTGAGTGAGTGAGAAGGGTGTTACGCTCTCGCCTGTAGCAAAAAGTTTGAGTGAGCTGTCGAGAGTTGACCGAGAAACGCTCACTCGAGAGCAGCGAGAGGGCTTCTCCTTTAAAGCGCTAATGGAAAGCGTGAAGTTGGAAACAAAGAAAAAGAATGTTTCCTTTTTTGAGAAGGCGGGGCTCCTGTATCAGAGCTACACTAATGTACAAGGTCGCTAGTATGAGCAGCTCTTGGTGCCTCCAAAGTATCGTTGCTAACTATTAGAACTGTCGCATGAAAACGTGTGGGCAGGACATCTCGGCATAAAGAAGACCAATTCTAGAATTTACGTTGAGTTTTATTGGCCGAATTGCTGGAAGGATATCGAAGACTTTGTACGCTCATGCGACACTTGTCAGAGAGCGGGGAAATCCGCGGACAAGTGAAAGGCACCCATGAAGGTTGTGCCAATTATCACAGAACCTTGTCGGCACCTAGTAATTGATATCGTCGGTCCATTGCCAGAGTCAAGGCAAGGTTGTCTGTACATCCTGACAGCCCTCTGTGTAGGCACAAAATTTCCAGAAGCGGCATCACTAAGGAGTAAAATTCCTCTCATGTCATGGATGCTCTGCTCTCTATATTCGCACGCGTCGAATTCCCGTCTGAAATACAATGCAAAAACGGTGGTGTCTTCACCAGCTGCCTTACCTCTACCTTTCTGGAGAATTGCGGAATAAAAGTAGTGCACAGCTCGATCCATCACCCGCAATCCAATCCGGGAGAGCGTATGAATTCCGTTCCAAAAATTGATTCTGAAAGCTTTTTGCTACGAGCACAAATGCGACTGGGAAGCATATGTTTCTCCCGCTATGTACGTTTTGAGATCAGCTCTCATGAGAGCACTGGTTTTAGCCCCACAGACCTTGTGTATGGCCGCAGTTTGAGAACACCATTGCGAATGCTACGAGAGTCCTGGGAGAGATTAGATGAGGACCCTAATGTAGTTACGTATGTTCTCAACTGCCTTCAGAGGCTTGGCTCAAGATCTTGTGGAGAGCCACATGAAGGCAGCACAAGTGTTGTCGAAGGAGTACTGCGACAAATCGGCGAAGAAACGCACCTGTGAAGTCCGGTAAGGCTGCTGCGGCCGTTAAAGAAGAACAAGCTTGAGGTTTCTTGGGAAGGGCCCGCGAGAGTACTATAGAAGCTTCCTGATACCAATTATGAATTTAAATTGAGAGGGAGGCCGAACAAAGTTTACCCCAGTAACTTGATGAAACCATACGTTCAACGTCAAGCGGTCGTAAATTTTCTTTTGGATGCTTCAGAGGAAGAAGGAGCAGAAATTTTGACTTCTTATGATGTAATAGAAAGGGGATCAGATGTGACCTTAGAGCAGTTGAACCTGGAGCCTAGGTTAAGTGAAGTCCAGAAGGAGGACCTGAGGGTGATTGTTTCCGAGTTTAAATATGTGTTTGCGGACCGTGCCGGTAACACGATGGTGATTGAACAAAATATCGAGCTGACTTGTGAGGAGCCAATTCGTTTCAAGCCGTATTGATGCTCCCCTGTGCAAACAAAGATCATGAAACATGAGATCGATAAAATGCTGGAGTGCGGAGCCATAGTACCGTATGAGAGTGACTATACATCCACTCTAATATTGTTTCAAGTGCCGGGAAAAGCTCCGATACCATGCAGCGTATATTTATCATTTTCTCACGACCTAAGTCATTTAAAACGTGTACTTTAGTCGGTCAAATATCGCGGCTCTAATATAGAAAACTGCGCAAATGAGACGCTGGGGAGGTAGGTTTTAGCGGCTGCAGGGTCATCTTGCCTGTGGTCATAAAAACTTACCCAAATTTTCATGCCTGCAGAGTTGACCGGCTGCCAGTAGAGTGGACTCGGCCTCCTGCTTCTTCTGAATGGACGCCTCCTCGGCCAGTATTTGCCTCCGCATTGTGATGAGGTTGCAGTGATCACAGGTGCAGTAGCGGTACGGACACGTCCGCTTGTGCCCCTTGAGGACTACTCGCATGCCATGGTTACGACAACGAGAGCACATTTTGCCGGATCCAGCAACAGCTTGAGAGCTCATTTTGATATGTGGGCGTGACCTGCGATAAAAAACTTAATGTTCATTCGCTTTGAAACGCCATCTCATACATATAAAATACACATTACTTCGAGGTAGATTTTTAAAAAAATGTGTATGCAGTACTATCTAACAATTCAATTTATTAAATGCACTTCCCTTTTGAAGAAAGGTGGTGAACTTAAAGCTGTAGTTAAAGCTTTCGTAAAGGCTCGAAAGTCAAGACTTAGTAAGCAAAGTGGGCACATTGGCGCCCCCGTACACTTAAATCTGAGTTTTCTGCCGATCATCATGCATAAGAAATTGATTTCAGCATTGTCAATAAAAACAACTAAAAGGTTTCGTAGTGACGTCTAAGAAATTCTAAAGGACGCCCTTTCTGCGCAGCATTTCAAGACTCCACATTGACATACCACGGGCTCAGTATAAGCACATATTTATAGTACCCAAGCCGGCACTGTGTGCTAGATAGGAGCGATCGATATGAGCCACAGGAATTTTCTGTACCATTCATAGCATCCCGGTGAAGCACTTTCAAGTGTATGAGACATTGACTCTATGGGAATCATGGCAGTGATATTTGATTTGGAACTGCATCGTAGACTGTTTTACTTCAAGAAGGAGGGGAGGGCGAACAGCAATGATTAAGACAAAGGAGAAAAGGAGACTTTTCAGTCCTTGATATTTTTACATCTTGTTTTATAAACTGTTCAGAAATGCTTATCAGTAATTCTATGGCATTTGTGAGAGTCTGCGTCTGATAGTGTAAGCATACATAGCAGTTGCTTTAGACCTGCTGAGCAGAGAGCAAAATAGAGTCTCATACAAAGGCTTAACTCTAGAAATAAAAATACCAGGCCTGCAAGAAAGGCGCAGCACAGTGACAGGGGAAGCTAGAAAGCAGGCCTATCAGAGTCTTTTCTAAACACTCATTAGTTAACTGCTGCACGCACACTTACTTGATGCCCACTTTGGCATTAATAATAAAAAAAATTAGTTAGTAGGCTGGCATTCGCTATGCTATTTTGTGTCATTCCTCTGAGAAGCGTGGTATCCACTAAACTATTGCGAGCCATTTTGTACTAATTGTCCATGAAGTGGCTGACGACGATGAGAAATTAAGGCTGAAGTGGGTATGCACCACAATTAATAGGAAAACAAGAACAAGATTTTGTTGTGGGTTGAAGCATTGTACGGCCCACTGGTTACGCTATCTGCATTGTGCGGTGACTGGTTGTTCTTTCGCTTATTTCAAAACGCTTTGTAAGTCAGATTAACGTGATATCTTTTTTGACATCTTGCCTGCATCAGGCAAGTTTGCCAAAAAGTATCGTCCGCCGGCGTGGTTCAGTGGTATAATACTGGGTTGGCACGTAGCGGACCCCAACTCGAGCCCCACTGTGTCATTAATACTAGGTTTTCTCCTAATTTCGCGCGTTGTGGTTACGGACACCGGCTGCAGCGGCAGACAACTACGGCGCTGCGCGAGATCCGAGTTGCGACATGACAACAGCTTTCTCTCTACAAGTAATTTATACTTTGAAAGTTCTGCGGAAATTTTGGAGTCCCTTAGCAAGGCAAAAGAATATGCTTTTTAGGAGCCCTGCAACGCTTCGAGGGTTTGAAATCCTCAAGGCTTGGGTGTTCGTGAACGCAAAATAGCATGTCAAGGAGATCGGCATTGTGCGAGAAGTGTCACTGATATATCCTCGGTTCTGCATCAGTTTTTGACATTCAATGTTTCTATATGCATAACACTATAGAAGAGTACTTAATGACCACTCCTTTGTAATTAAGTGCGAAGCGTTTCTTAGCGAGCTGCGGTGACCTTGAGCGTATCTATCTATCTATCTATCTATCTCTATCTATCTATCTATCTATCATCTATCTATCTATCTATATCTATCTATCTATCTATCTATCTATCTATCTATCTATCTATCTATCTATCTATCTATCTATCTATCTATCTATCTATCTATCTATCTTCTCATCTATCTATCTATTATCTATCTAATCTAGCCGCCTACAACTTTTAGCTCTCTTGTATGCTTACATAATAACTTGTTACGACATGAAATCAGGAAATATATGTCATGACTTTCCTGATTACTTTTTAATGGTCCTTGCTGCTCCAGTGGTAGTTTGTCACACATGACATTGGTGCGAAACAGTTATGTATGACATAATACTGCATGGCCAACATAAATGGCAGGCTCTAACGTGGAAATCATAACATGCATGTCATGTAAGTCATGACAGCACACCATATACGATCATGACGGGCTCGCTGTCGTTCGCTAGCCTTCACATATACCAATTTGGTATTCCGGGGCATGAATAGATTACGAATGTATGTGACTCGTTGCAAAGATGACAGTTTGAGATATGCGTAATCATCTATCAACATGACTACAATGCCATGCTATCATGTGCTCGCAGCCGTTTTGCTAGCCTTACACATACCAAATTTGATGTTACGGGACATGAATGGATGAAGAAGGTATGTGACTGGTGCAAGTATTATAATCACGAGATGCATTTCTTGAAACAACATGACTACATGCCACGCTCATAACCACGCGCATGGCCGTTTCTCTAGCTTCACGTATACTAAAGTTGGTATTGCTTGCCGCGAACGGAAGACGAAGGTAAATGACATGTCCGAACATGATAATCATGACATCAGGGTGATGTTACAAGATAACTACATGCTACGCTCATAGTGCGCTCGCGGTGGTTTCACTACGTTCACAATAAATTTGGTATTACGTGACGTGAACTGAGGAAGAACGTAAATGATAAGTCCAAACATGATAATCATAACATGGTGTCATGTAACAACATGACTACATGCCACACTCATGATACACTCGCGGCCGTATTGCTAGCTTCACATATACCAAATTTGGTATTACGGGACGTGAATAGCTAACGAAGGTAATTGACACTTCCAAGATGATAATCATGACAAGCGTGTCATGTAAAATATGACTTCATGCTAAGCTCATAGCACGCTTGCGGCCGTTTTACTAGCTCCACATATAGCAGATTTGATATCACGGGGCGTGAATAGACGACGAAGGTAAAATCACACGCCCAAGCATGATAATCATGACATGGAAGTTCATGTACGACACAATAAATGTCCACCTCATAACGTTGTGCTGGTTTTAGAGATACATATCAACCTTTCAAATTCGTGCTTCGCATATCATCGATGCTCACTGTACATGGGATCTACTAATTTTCGTAATGGCTGTTTCTCCCCAAACGATCTCATTACCCATAGTATATCAGTGTCAAGGCGCACACGGCATGCAATTGTACGCTGTGAGCAAATTTTTCATCGCCGACCGTTCATCAAAGTGTAACATAACAATTATTTTAATGACACTTTTGAAGAGCCATCGCGTTCAGTGTTTAGGTCTATCAGCTCCTGCATGTTGCAAAAGAAAGCAATATTGCAACTCCACATCAGCGTGGGGCATAGCTGTAAGGCTTTGCGCGGTGTGTATGACGCAAACGCCGCTCAGCGTGAGATGGCATAGCCTGCTGGGACCGCCCAAGCACCTAATTTCGCTAATTCCTAGAGGATGCCACAATTACAAGTCACCCACACAGAAGAAGACTCTTACGTACCCGTTGAGCTGAGCTGTCTCAGCGTGTGACGAAATCGCCAACGGATGGGTATTCTCTCAGACGATGTACGATTCGCGCTTAGGTGTCTATATATATGCATGCTCTTCTGTTGGCAGATGTTTTTTTTTTTTAGTGAAGATTATGAGAAGGGGTAAGAGCCCATGAGACCATCCTCTCGAGTCAAAACCGTCCTCACGGACGTTATATATATAGCCACCATCGATTCCGTTCAGTTCCAGCTTTTGCCAAGGTTCTTCCAGGTACCATTCGAAGCAGCAGTCATTCGATAGGCGCCACAATGAAGTTCGTGGTAAGCATCTCTTGGCCCTTCAAGTTTAATTGTTTTCTCATCTGCTTAGATTGCACAAACATGGATATATACGATGTAGACTCGTTTCTCGGTATGCGGAATCAGTAAGAATGACGCGCACTTCATAAGAGCAAATAACAACAGCACATAACTGGGAGTGCACAAAACGTAAAGGCTAACTAACAATAAGACATCGCATTCGCCATCACTAGCAATAGCATGTCGGTAGGAAGTAATAGTATTCCAAGTGCATACAAGTGCTTCACGACACACTGCTTAGAATATGTCAAACAAGCAGTAAAGAGGCTCGCAAAAGTTGAGTTGAACTTGTATTCTTAGAATAATAATAGATGCGTGTTACTTGTTGATTTTTTAAACATCCTTCGGTAGCGCGTTATATGCTGTAGAGCTTTACAATAGCGATGAATGCGTATGCACAGAAGGTGTAATAAGAAATGCAGCCGTCATTAGAGCAGTCGTTGGACCATGTATTTTCGTTAATTCTACAAATTCCCAAAATTACACGAAAACACCACAATGATAGAATAAACATTTATTGTTCCGTAACCAACGTTCGCGAGCACGTGAGCTAGGGCTTCACCCTTTAAGTGAGAGGGTCTCTGCTTCCAGGAATCATCTTACCACAGTCGCTTTCCGGGCCCTGGCAACGAGTCCTTGTTGGTCGTATAGGCGATCATGGCTCCTACGATCTCGGGTAGAAGATGTGTGATCATTGCGGGCTTGGTATTGGCGCCAACGGATCACCATGGTCTCTCGAGTATTAGGTTTGGCAGTGTGTCTGGCACGTCGCATATAGCCAGATGTAGGCTTATAATGTCGGTAGGTTCTATGCAGTAGATTCTATGCCGTACGTATACGAGTTGGTTTGCAGTCTTCCGAAATGTTGTAGCCTCTTCTTTGGTCAGCTCAAGGTGACGTGGTGGGTGCACCCTGTGAGGGGAGTGATAGCGTTATAGTATGGCATTATATGTCGTTGGTACGGTCTCTTCTTCTAAGGCAGCGCTGGCCAAA
>WOVY01014989.1:0-16643 GCA_013436015.1 Rhipicephalus annulatus | reverse complement strand
ATAGTAAAACCAATGGAACCTTTAATACATACACACAATTGTACATTTTTCGTAAGTTTGCAATGAAGCATATTACATTTGCATGAACCATATAGTTCATCCAGTGGGGAACTACCTAGTTTTCCCCATTGAGCGTAATTAAAAACGAATTCATTATACTGTCATTCACAGACAAATTCATAAAAACAGCAATGTTAGTCCACACTAAACCTTTCTTATATTTTTACGGGTCGTGACGTGGCCGAAGACAGGAGACTTCGTGTTGGGATTTAACTGTTTATTTGGGCGAACCTGTGCCCGGTAAACGGAAAGTCCAATACAGCAGCAGTCTTGCACAGATAGCAGTCTCGGACTGATAGCGGCGAACGGAGCGTCGGCCTTCGATCAACAACTGACATAGCGGCGAAGCGCGTCGGCATTTATACTCTTGCCGTCGAATGTTCTAGCGTTATCGCTGGCGGTGGCGTAGGTTCCAGAACAATCTGTATCGTTTCGCACAGTGGGGCGTGATCTCATCGAAATGATCTACTACAGTCCGGAACCTTCTCGAAACTTGCAGGCCGTGGTTTGCGCCTGAGAATCGTGTGGTGTTTTGGGACGATAACAAAAACTTGGGAAATGGCAACGTGGCATGCCCCCTCTGAAAAAAGGCATCGTCCTGATGCTTTAACTAAGATGAAGGTACAATAATAATGGAAGAAAGTACAATGAATAATTACGATACAACTATAATACAAATAAACACACTAGTTTCAGTTTGTTTAAACGCGCATGAAACGCTTTGAGGCGCGCGACATGTACGACTTCAGGTCGCGATCGGCGTCGTTGAGAGTTCGTGATGCGTCGGGACAACCTCGTAATCAAGTGAGCCGAGACGTCGAACCACCCTGTACGGTCCGAAGTACCCGTCGCAGAGCTTTTCACTTAGTCCACGTCGGCGTATCGGCGGTCCACACCCAAACACGTTCACCAGGCTGGTATTTCCACGAAGCGTCGTCGAAGGTTGTAACGGTGGCTGTCGGTCGTCTGTTGATTCTTAATACGGAGACGCGCAAGTTGTCGGGCTTCTTCGGCGCGTTGAAGGTACTTGCTCACATCGAGGTTTTCCTCGTCGGTGACGTTGGGTAACATGGCATCGAGCGTCGTTGCCGGGCTCCTTCCGTAGACCAATTTGTATGGAGATATCTGCGTCGTCTCCTGCACCGCCGTGTTGTATGCGAAGGTCACATACGGAAGAATGGCGTCCCACGTCTTGTGTTCGACATCGACGTACATTGACAGCATGTCGGCGATCGTCTTGTTAAGCCGCTCGGTGAGGCCGTTGGTCTGTGGGTGGTACGCTGTCGTCCGGCGGTGGTTTGTTTGGCTGTATGCCAAGATCGCTTGAGTTAAGTCGGCAGTGAATGCCGTTCCTCTGTCGGTGATAAGGACCTCCGGGGCGCCGTGACGTAGGACGATATTTTCGACGAAGAACTTAGCTACCTCGGATGCACTGCCTTTTGGCAGGGCTTTTGTCTCGGCGTAGCGGGTGAGGTAGTCGGTAGCTACCACGATCCACTTGTTTCCGAAAGCCGACGTCGGGAACGGCCCCAGTAGGTCCATACCAATCTGCTGGAAAGGTCGGCAAGGTGGATCAATTGGCTGCAGAAGTCCCGCTGGCCTTGTCGGCGGTGGTCTTGCGTCGCTGACAGTCCCGGCATGTCCTCACATAACGAGTGACGTCGGTGGTAAGACGTGGCCAGTAGTACCTTTCTTGTATCCTCGCGAGCGTGCGAGAAACACCGAGGTGCCCTGCCGTCGGATTCGTCGTGCAGGGCATGCAGGAGTTCTGGTCGCAGAGCTGAAGGCACCACAAGGAGGTACTTAGCTCGAAGCGGTGAAAAGTTTTTCTTTTGTAGAAGACCGTTTCGTAGAAGAACGACGCAAGTGCGCGCTTGAATACCTTCGGGACTTCGGCGGTCCTGCCTTCGAGGTATTTCTATTAGGGCCTTAAGTTCGGGTCGGCCCGCTGTCGTTCAGCGAAGTCGTCGGTTAGTTATCGTTCCCAAGAAGTACTCGTCATCGGGTCGTCGGGTAGCGGTTGAGTCGACAGGCGCACGAGAGAGACAGTCGGCGTCGGAGTGTTTTTTTGCCGGACTTGTAAATGACAGTAATGTCATACTTCTTGAAGTCTCAGGCTCCATCGTGCGAGGCGACCTGAAGGGTCCTTCAAGGTGGCTAGCCAACACAAGGCGTGGTGGTCGCTCACAACTTTGAAGGGCCTGCCGTAGAGTAGGGGCGAAATTTCGACGTAGCCCAGATGATGGCGAGGCACTCCTTTTCTGTGTGGAATAATTGCTTCTGCTTTGGATAGCGATCGGCTGGCGTAACTAATAACCCTTTCAAGTCCGTCAGCCCTCTGCACAAGAACGGCGCCAAGACCTACGCTGCTTGCGTCAGTATGTATTTCTGTCTCGGCGAATTCGTCGAAATGGGCAAGTAACGGAGGTGTCTGGAGGCGATGTTTAAGCTCCTGAAAGCGTGTTCCTGTGGCGTTTGCCACTTGAACTCCACGTCGGCCTTGGTAAGGTTAGTGAGAGGATCGGCGATGCGGGCGAAGTTTTTCACGAACCGCCTATAATAGGCGCACAGGCCCAGAAATCGGTGCACGGCCTTCTTGTCAGTGGGCGGCGGGAAGTCGGCCGATGGCGGCTGCTTTTCCGTGATCGGGACGAACTACCAGACTTGCTGATAACGTGTCCCAGAAACAAGAGCTCCTCATACGCAAATCTGCACTTTTTGGCTTCAGTGTGAGTCCGGAACGTCTTGATGGCTTGAAGTACAGCTCAAGGCGCCGAAGATGCTCGTCGAAACTCGAGGAAAACACGACGACGTCGTCCAAGTACACAAGGCAAGTCCTGCCACTTCATATCCTGCCAGTACTGTATCCATAACGCGTTGAAAAGTTGCAGGCGCTGAGCAAAGGCCGAAGGGCATCACCTTAAACTCGAAGAGGCCGTCCGGTGTTATAAACGCCGTCTTCTCTCGGTCTCTTTTCGTCAACTTCGATTTGCAATAGCCAGTCTTGAGGTCCATTGACGAAAAGTACTTTGGCGTTATGGAGCCGATCAAGGTGCGTCGTCTATTCGTGGGAGAGGATACACGTCCTTTCTTGTGATTTTGTTCAGGCGGCGATAATCGACGCAGAAACGTAGGGTCCATCCTTTTTCTTCACTAACACCACGGGGGATGCCCATGGACTCTTGGACGGCTGGATAATGTCATCCCGCAGCATTTCATCAACTTGTCTCTTCATGGCCTCACGTTCTCGCGTCGAAACCCTGTACGGACTCTGACGGAGTGGTCTGGCATTTTCTTCGGTTATGATGCGACTTTTCGTGATTGGGGTCTGCCGAATTTTCGATGACGAACAAAAAGCAATCTTCGTATTGCAGGAGCAGGGCCTTGAGCTGTTTCTTGCTTATCGTTCGGAAGTCTGGGATTGACGTCGAAAGCTATGGGAGGGCTTGGTTCCTCTGAGCAGGTTCCGCAGAATCGGCGAGGGCGAAAGCACTGGTGGCTTCGACAATTTCTTCGATGTATGCGACCGTTGTTCCTTTGTTCACATGTTTGTACTCATTGCTGAAATTCGTGAGCATAACCGTTGCTTTGCCTCCCCAGCAGCTCTGCAATTCCTCTTGCCGACGCAAATATTTCGGGTGAACCAACAGATGCTGACTGCCTTCAACGACGCCTTCCAAGTCAGGCGATTTAGGAGCGCCGACTGAAATAATGACAGCTTGAGCGAGGCGGAATGGTGACTTGTTCTTCCAGCACATTCAAGGCATGGTGTCCTGACGGCGTGCGCGGTGGTAGTGCTTCTTCTGTGGATAACGTTATCGACTTTGTTTTTAGGTTGATCGACAGCACCATGGAGGCATAAGAAGTCCATGCCAAGGATGACATCTCTCGAGCAACGCTGTAGGACTACGAAGTCTGTAGGATAAATACGGCCGTTAATGGTGACACTCGCTGTGCAGATTCCTGCAGGCGTTACGAGATGACCTCCGGCTGTGCGGATTTCAGGGCCTTTCCAAGCTGTCCTAACTTTCTTAACTTCGCGGCGAACGACCCACTGATGACAGAATAGTCGGCTCCAGTATCGACGAGAGCGGTCACACTGTGGCCGTCGATAAAACGTCGATGTCGCTAGTTCGCCGTCTCGCATTACAGTTAGGGCGTGCGTCGGGTCACGGCTGCGTCGGCTTGTTCCGCTGCTTCCATGTTGCGTCGTCAGGCCACCTCCGGTAAGTGAGCTTTCGCCGTCAGGGCTTTGCCTGGTTCGCCTTATGTGTTCGGAAAGCTCCGTAGCGTCGTCGTCGGAGAGGAGGAGGAGGAGGATCTTCGGTAGTTCGTCGCAAAGCAACCGCACCTCCACCGGTTGCTGCCCTTAGTTTCCCGGATACGGGCTAGGAGACCGGCCCCGTGTTGGGCCGGAGTACTGCCGGGGGTGCGGTGACATGCGGCGGCTGGGCGACGGCGAACGGGAAGGACTTCGGGGTGTCCATTGAGTTCCTGTCAGGTAGTCGGCCGGTGTCACGTGGCCGTTCCCCTGGCTGCGGACGTGGTGCATCGACGGCGAAGCCACGCAGTCCCATCTGTCGGTACTGGCAACGGCGGTAAGTGTGCAGGCCTCGCCGCAGTGATAGCACAGTGGGCGGTGGTCAGGGGTGCGCCAAACGTTTGTTTTCCTCGGCGCACTGCGCTGGCCCGCTGGTGAACGGTAGGTCGTCGGTGGGGGTGGTGGCGGCTGTGGTGTCTGGCGAGGGAAGTGCGACGGGGCGGCGTTTTGGCGTGGACGGGGAGGAGCGTTGTGGCGCGCTGCAGCGGCATAGCTCATAGTTTCTGGCTCGGGCAGCGGTGTTTGGGGAATTCCAAGTGATTGCCGAACTTCTTCTCGCACAATGTCGGCGATCGAATCCACTTGAGGGTGCGCGAAGGCTACAGTTTGCGCAGCTCTTCCCGCACGATCGCTCGGATCGTTTCACGCAGGTTTTCGGAGACACTGGTTTGAGCAGCAGCGCATTCTGGAGTCAGGCGTACGATTATACTGTCTGTTGCGCATGTCAAGGGTTTTTTTGATGGTGGTCGCCTCGGATACAAATTCTTGGACGGTGTTCGGTGGATTCCTCATTAGTTTCGCGAAGAGCCCCTGTTTGACCCCTCGCATGAGGAAACGAACTTTCTTCTCCTCAGGCATGTCTGGGTCAGCGTGACGAAATAGGCGGGTCATGTCCTTTGTGAAAATTCCAACCTTCTCATTTGGTAGCTGAACCCGGGTCTCTAGTAGAGCTGCGGCCCTCTCTTTGCGAGCGACGCTCGCGAACGTTTGCAGAAATGCGCCGCAAAAGACATCCCACGTTCGGAGCGTGGACTCACGTTCTCTAGCCAGGTCCTTGCGGTGTCTTCCAGGTAGAAGTACACACGACGGAGCTTTTCTTCGTTGTCCCAGTGGTTGAGGGCGGCCACACGGTCGTATGTTTCTAGTCAGCTTTCCGGGTCTTCAAACGATGACCCATGAAACGTTGGTGGTTCCCTGGGTTGATGAATGACGATCGCGGGCTGGCACGCTCCGGTTGTCATTGTCGCTGCAGTAGAGGTCATGGCCTTGGCTTTCCGCGCCTTGTCTTGTAGAGGCCCGTACTCCGGTGGGAGACCTTGCTGTCGGCGGCTTGTTCGCTGCTCTTGGTTGGCGTCGGTGTCTTCTCCGCGACGTGGGCTGGGTTCACGGCTTGACGGGGGCGTCCGGTACATGAACGAAGCAGCACCTCCGCCAGATGTTACGGGGTCGTGATGTGGCCGAAGACAGGAGACTTCGTGTTGGAATTTAACTGTTTATTTGGCCGAACCTGTGCCCGGTAAACGGAAAGTCCAATTACAGCAGTAGTCTTGCACAGATAGCAGTCTCGGACTGATAGCGGCGAACGTAGCGTCGGCCTTCGATCAACAACTGACAAGTGGCGAAGCGCGTCGGCATTTATACTCTTGCTGTGGAATGTTCTAGCGTTATCGCTGGTGGTGGCGTAGGTTCCAGAACAATCTGTACCGTTCGCACAGTGGGCGTGATCTTATCGAAATGATCTACTACAGTCCGGAACCTTCTCGAAAACTGCAGGCGCGGTTTGCGCTGAGAATCGTGTGGTGTTTTGGGACGATAACAAAAAACTTGGGAAATGGAACGTGGCAATATGCAGTGTTCCCATATACAGTCTTCTTAGTAATGCATCACCAATCCCTTAACGCTTCTACCAGAGTAGCAAGGACTGTTTTTTTGTTCTTCCAACCTAATCGCAGCCTTCAAGGAACTGCTCATATCAGGGTACGATTGGATGCCTCATCACGCTGAACCTACCGCAAGTCAGCGGAGAATGTGTCATCACTGAAAGCAAGCTCATGTGTCAAAATCCTCGCAAGGTATGGTTGAAGACACTTTATTCATTGAACATAATTTGTTCAACTATATCTGCCTTACTCTGCATGCTCATGAGTCTTTTTTTTTCTTCTGAGAAAACTGGACTAAAGAGAGACCATTGATTTCTAAGCTACCCACATCTAGTCGTAAGAAGCTCTACAGTTACCATAGTGCGCCACTCATATGCCAGGTGGACAAATGGAAGTCTTATACCAAAAAGCAGTGATAGCGTGCAGCATGTTCAAACTGTACGAAATTGGTTGCACAGATTGTTGTTTCTTCCTTTATGAATTACTCAGGTTACAGGAAATGTGCAGGCTTCAGAATTTTGGGACAGTGCATGTCATGGGGTGCACATACTGTCCTACACTGTACGTGTCAAACTTTGCATTGAGTATCACATATAACTAGGTAACAAATGGGCTCAAATGGGCTTGTAGTAGCGCATATTTAACATTGTGTATAGATTAATGTGAATGTAAACACTGTTGCGAGGCAGTGGTAAGTACAGCTATAGTAGTGTTGAAACAAAGTTACTGATATCGCGTGCATGTTGGGAGTGACACTATCAATGTTCTAAAAAAGCTGTGCAAGAACTCTTGCCTTCATTAAGCAAGACATGTCATGCAGAGGCAGAAATCGTGGAGCCGAACTATGAGAGTAAAATACCTAGAAGGATAGGGAAGTGTAAAAATAGGTGGATCACATATGGCAAGCATTCTCAAATCTTGAATGATAATCTGTCACTAACCCTCAAGAGGATGGTATATAACAGCTGCGTCTTGCCCGTACTTACCTACGGAGCAGAAATCTGGAGGCTTACAAAAAGGGTTCAGCTTTAATTGAGGACGACGCAGCGAGCGATGGAAAAGCCAATGGTAGGTGCAACTTTAAGACACAAGAAGAGAGCAGAGCGGGTCAGGGAACAAATCGGTGTTGAGGACATCGTAGTTGAAATCAAGAAAAAGAAATGGACATGGTCTGGGCACGTAGTGGGTAGACAGAATAACCGCTGGTCATTAAGGGTAACTTACTGGATTCACAGAGAAGGAAAATGCATGAAGTGAAGACAGAAGGTTAGGTGGGCCGATGATATTAAAAAAGTTTGTACGTATAACGTGGCAGCAAAAAGCACAGGACCAAGTTGATTGGCCGATCATGGGAGAGGCCTTTGTCCTGCAGTGGGTGTAATCAGGCTAATGATACGCCAAAAGCAAGCACCGACGTGCACGCAGGCAGTGAGCTTTAGTTTTTAAACGTATGTCAATATTTGTGCTTCAAAACATGTTTGTTTACATGACAGAGTTAACGCAATCAAAATGAAAAAGTAATCAATAATTTGAATTCGCTTGCATTTATTCCAGTTTGACTCCATAACCATCATTCCTAGCTTGTCTAAGGGCTCCAGTTTAACATCCTAAATCTCATCTGCTGAGAAATGCTGCTGTTCAGTTGTTTTTCTCCTCTAGTTTGTTTTGTTTTTGCAAAATGTTGTAATCTCTCTGGACAGACTTGTGTGAGCAGCAAAGCAAGGGGCTCCCAGTTTGAATTAGCTGATGTGAATACCATTGTGTTGAAATTGTCGAGAGATTTCCCCCAGTAGAAATACACAGGGCTGTGCACCTTTACTTAACCGAGTTCAAATAACCACCTTTTACTGTAATATTATATATTTGTTCTATGTAGAAAACCTGACGCTAGACAAGGCACTGTTAAAGGTATGTTAAGTTAAAAAAAAAACAATGACTAAGCGCACTCAGTAGGTATAATCAAAGTTGTCCAGTGTTTTTACACGTGATAATTTGAATGTCTACTAACAGCTTTTCCTTGATATTGCTGTGAAATATATAGCCAAAAGGACTAGTGTGTATGATACCCGTGCTAAAAGTGAGGCAAACAGTTAGGAAGTAGTGAAGAATAAAAATGTGAATTCAGCTTCTGCCTTTGTCCATTCTTTGAGCATTGTTTGTCATGGCTATGCATCATAAGCACAAAGAAAACTCATTTATTCATCTGTCAATACAAAGCATAAAAAATTTGAAGCTCATTCAAAAAGTAAGGGCCATTTGGTTTTTATTTTATTGGTGGGCTTCGTTCAGCAAAAACCTACTTCACTTTTCTACAGAATCAGTGCCAACTTCTTAATGCTTCTCGTACCATCGCAGTAGTTTACTTAGGCAATCTGAATAAAAATCGCCGTGTGGTAATTGAACTTGTTGCGAATGGTGATCTTGAATTTTTCACCGTCTTCAAATCGTGACCCGAGCCACTATTTAGAGTGAAAGAGGAGATAATCGCACGGTGCTGGCACAAGACAGCAGGGCGAGCAATTAGTGTTCCCTACCGAAATGTTTTATCTTCCCATTGGTTCCAATTGGGGTGCATGGATGCTTGTTGTCATGTAGGAGGCCGATTCCGGATGAGAATTTGTTTTATTTCTTTTTGTTCAACCCGATGTGTTGCTCGCCAATGCGTGTTGAAATGCCATATTGTGGCTCAGGCTAATTGTACTGACACTATACTTTTTGTGAGCGTGTGTGGTGAGAAAGACAATGGGCAGCACAGTACCAAGTACTGTGCAAGGGGTGTCCAGTGTAAATATCGTTGTCTGACTGAACGAGCCAAGAGAAAGTTGCACATTTCAGCGGGTAAATTTATTAAACAGATGGGTATCGCTGTTTTTTTATCGTATTGTTCAACTCTGTGAGAGACAGTGTTCCCTGTTTATATGTATACTGCTGCATGTGATAACCGGATAGACCTGGGCCATGCCGATCGCTGAACCGAATCACACAGGCGTACATTGGCGGGTTCCACACTGACTGGCTGGTCATGTGCGCCATATTTATTTCCTTGCAACATCGACGCCCCCGGGTGCCGGAACAGCAAACTAATCTTATCACATCCCTCCCCCCTTTATTAATGGTTGCAAACCATTGTTTAAGGTGCGTAGCGTGATACTGGTCGTCGAATTGTGGTACTTCGACGCAGGACAGGAGTACTGGGTGCTGTGACAGCAAGTTCCGGTTCCCTCGCCACATCTTCCCTGGGATCTTGCCTAGACTCTGTGTCATGAAGACGATCCGGAGATAGCTGCCTCTGACCTACGTCCAAGCCTGGAGCAAGACCAGTTAGCTGCGTCTGACCCACGTCCAAGCTTAGAGCAAGACCGGTAGATACTGGGCTGCCTAACTTTTGGTTAGTAAAGTAAAAAGTTGGGCGAGTTGGTGCTGGTTCATGATGATAAGGGGCGCGAAAAAAACGACACACAACAGAGAAGAAGTACACGGGACGACGCGCTACTAGCAACTGGAATATTTTATTCAGGAAACACCATTTATACCGCAGTGACATCAAATTTAACCCAACGAATCGACCAAAAACTAAAACTACATGCTCAGCATGCCTACAAGTAACGTTGCAGATAGGCTATCTCCCCTTTCTGCAGACTGATAGAGGGGTGGCTAAAGCGGAGAGGGAGATTATAGAAGCCCTCTTTATCCAGAGGGAGGGGCCCGATTGCATCAGCCACCCCTCTATCAGTCTGCAGGAAGGGGAGATAGCCTATCTGCAACGTTACTTGTAGGCATGCTGAGCATGTAGTTTTAGTTTTTGGTCGATTCGTTGGGTTAAATTTGATGTCACTGCGGTATAAATGGTGTTTCCTGAATAAAATATTCCAGTTGCTAGTAGCGCGTCGTCCCGTGTACTTCTTCTCTGTTGTGTGTCGTTTTTTTTCGCGCCCCTTATCATCATTAACTTTTGGTTGTCTGCACTCAGTTCCTCAGGGGCCTGGCGGATGTGATCCAGATGTCGAGTTAACCGTCGTCCGTCTTCTAGTAGAACATCCATGGACGAAATGCGTTGATCGGTGACGACTGCAGGGAGCCACGCAGGTCCTGGATGGGAGTTCCTTGCGAACATTTGGTCACCCGGGTGTCCCGAAACCCTGGGTCTTGTTCCTTGGTCGCATCTAATTTTCTGCTTAAGTTGCTTCCGTAGCACCTTGGTCCTTAGGTCTGGGTGTAGCAGGTCCAACGCAGTCCTCAGCTTCCGCCTCGACAACAGCTGCGACGGACAGCAACCCGAGACCTCGTGAGGCGTTGACCTGTATGTCAGGAGCATGCGGGCAATTTGAGTGCGAATATCTCCAAGGCCTGCCTTCCGCAACTTGTTTTTGACAGTCTGCACGGCCCGCTCAGCAGCACCGTTTGACGCTGGATGATACGGTGGCACCAGCATTCGCCTCACCCCGTTTTTCTTGAGGAATGCGGAATAAAGCTCACTGGTAAATGCTGGCCCATTATCCGACACGACCACATCTGGAAGGCCTTGGTTTGCGAACATAATGCGCATGCAGGAAATAGTTGCTTCAGCCGAGGGTGTAGAGATTGGGAACACTTCAATCCACTTCGAAAACGCATCGACTGCGATAAAAAATATGTGTTCCGGTAAGGACCGGAATAGTTCACATGCAGCCGTGACCACGGTTTCTCCGGGAACGGCCAGGGCATGACAGGCACTGGTCGTGACACTCTTTGATGCTCCTGGCAAATACGGCACCTTTGAATGGTTATCGCTATATCGTTATCCAGACTAGGCCACCACACTTGGCTACGCGCAACTGCCTTCATTTTGGACAGTCCTGGATGACTCTCATGCAGCAGCTGGAGGACTTCCTTTTGCAAGGATTTCGGAACAATGACTCTGTTGCCCCACAATAGACAGTTTCCTTGCACGCTCATCTCATGAAAGCACGTTTCCTAGGGTCTTCCCTCTGACCATAGGTTTATCTGGCAGCCTGACCACAACGCTGCTCTTACTTGTGACAGCACCGGGTCTCTGGAGGTGACTGCCGCAACAGCATTTGACGACAGCACCCCTGGGTATACTCCTTCCAGCATAAACACTTCGGCAGGGCAGTCAACAACAAATTCGGCAGTTGGCAGAGGTAGCCGGCTTAACCCATCGGCATGTGCAATTTGTGAACCCGGCCTATACTTCAGGTCGTAACTGTACCCCTACAACAGCAAGGCCCACCTTAGCACTCTCGGAGAACAGGATTCGGGAACTGGTTTGTATGCTGCGAGCAGGCCGAGCAGCGGTTCGTGATCTGTGACGGCTTCGAATTGCCGGCTCCATAAGTACTGCCTGAACTTTGTAACGCCAAATACAAGGCTCCATGGCTCCTTATCTAATTGGCTGTAGCTTTTCTCCGCGGTTGCCAGGCTGCGGGAGGCAAAACCAACGGGGAGCTCTTTTCCAGATGACTCTCGTTTCGCCAGTACTGCTCCAATCCCGAAGGGAGATGCATCAGTGACAAGCACAGTTGGCTTTCCTGGGTCAAAGTGTGCCAATATAGCAGCAGAGGCCAATAGCTCCTTTCTTCTCTGAAATGCCTGCTTTTCATCAGTTTCCCAGCGCCATGGTGTTCCCGACGCCAACAAACTATTGAGTGGCTGTAATACGGCAGAAAGGTTCAGCAAAATCCTTCTGTAAAAATTAATCAACCCGAGGTAACTCTGAAGTTCCTTGACCGCTCGGGGTGCGGGGGCTTCCAGCACTGCTTCAGTCTTAGCCGGGTTTGGACGCAGCCCCGCCGCACTAATGATATGGTCCAAGTACTGGACTTCTGGTTTCTTGAATTCGCAATTGGGTAACTTCAGTTGCAGTCCCGCGGTCTTCAGGCGATCCAACACTCGGCCCAAGTTTTCCCAATGCTCTTTGTCACTGGTTCCTGTGACCAGAATATCATCAAAGTACACTACAACATGGTCAAAGTCGTGCAACAGATTTTCCATCTCTCGCTGAAATATAGCCGGAGCTGATGAAACCCCGAACGGCAGCCTTGTGAATTGGTATAACCCCTTCGGAGTGTTAATGGTGACTAGCTTTTGGCACTCCTCATCGAGTGGAACCTGCTGGTAAGCATCTTGCAAGTCAAGCTTTGTGAACTTCTTGCCCCCTGTAAGTCGCGCAAAAAGTTCCTCAATCCTAGGAATAGGGTAGGACTCGACGACTGTCACCGGGTTTATGGTAGTCATAAAATCGCCGCAGACCCGAACCCGGCCGTCGCGCTTCAATACAGAAACGATGGGCGTGGCCCACTGAGAAGTTTTCACCGGTTTGATAACGCCTTCCCGTTCCATCCTTTGTAGTTCTTCAAAAACCCTATCGCGCAAAGCAAATGGTATCGGACGTGCCTTGACCAAACGTGGCTTCGCACCCTTTTGTACGGATATAGACGCTGTAACGCCGTGAAACGTGCCAAGCTGCTCCGAAAAAACTTCGTGATATTGGCTTACCAGGTCTTCCGTAGACTTCACGACGTTGACTCCCTCCGTCTGAACGATGCCTAGCTTGAAGGCCTTCATCCAGTTTCGTCCAAACAGCGTAGGACACGCCCCTTTCACGACGAATAGTGGTAGCTGGCACTCCTTGTCGCCAAGTTTGACCATTGCTTCCAGCTTTCCCTGGACGCGTTTCATGTCGCCGAAAAAACTTCTCAGCTGCACACTCGATGGCTCCAACGGCACCGACGGAAAAAGCTCGGCAAACTTGCCATCATCAATGGTCGACACACTAGCGCCGGTGTCCAACTCCATATCGAACGTTATGCCATTAACTTCAACAGCTATGCGCATTGGCTCCGAACTAGCTGTGTGAAGCGTCCACAAGTCGAAAACTTCAGGCTCTTCAGCAGAGACAGGCAGGTCGCCCAGGTTGTTCACGTGACTAGGCTGGCTCCGGTCGAAATTTCTACTTCCCGGCTGAACTCTGCAAACTCTTGCAAGGTGCCCTTTTGGCGGCAGCTGTGACAGATCGTACTGCCGTGCTTACACCGACGCACAGAATGACCTCCCCCGCAACGGAAGCAACAGCTATCACTTTTCCCCGAGGTGACAACGTTCGCTTGCTCCGGAGCTTCGTGAGATAATAGCTGTGCTTGCTGACAGCTCAATGTGTGTGAATCTTTACGCGCAGCCTCCATAGCTACGACGGTGTCCTTTGCAGTTTCGAAGGGTAAACACGTCGTTTCCAGCAGCCGTGTTTGCATGGTTACGTCGTTGATTCCGCTGACTATCTGGTCGCGCAACATGCGCTCTCGAAATGTTGCGAAATTACAGTCTTCGGCTAATTTCTTCAACGAGGCAATGTAGTCACGGTCTCCTCCTCTTTTCGATGTCCTGAAAAAACTTGAAACTTGCCACTACTTCTGATACGCGAAGGGCGTAGTGCTTGCCAAGTGTGGTCAAAATTTTGGTCAGTCCTGCTTGGGCGGGCCTGCTTGGTGCTAGGAGGCCTCGTAGCAGAGAACAAGTCTCTGGACCGCAGCATGTCAAAAATACGGCTGTCTGGTTGTCGCTCGGGATGTCGTTCGCGATGAAGTACAGCTCGGCCCGCTCACGGTATCCTGCCCACTCCGATGTACTCGGGTCGAACGGATCCAGCTTCCCGACGACTGGCATGACGACGTGTGATTGCGCTGTGCCCGTCTGGTTCGTCAGTCGACCTCGTCGCCACTTGTGATAATGGGATAGTCCTGGGCCAAGCCGGTCGCTGGACCGAATCACACACACGTACGTTGGCGGGTTCCACACTGACTGGCTGGTCATGGACACCGTATTTATTTTCTTGCAACATCGACGCCCCCGGGCGCCGGAACGGCAAACTAATCTTATCACACTGCATTCACGATTGTCAATAAAGAATGTAAGCTTACTTGCTTGGCCTGTTTTTGCCAGTAGAGGCCTCTCGGTACCCTCGCGGCGTAGCGGAAATATTTAGAGCAACGTTAGGGTGCCGTGTGCGCGAATACCACCCCGCAATAGCAAGCCTGCGGGTGTGCACCGCGACCCCCCCCCCCCCGCACCCGCTACCAAAGAAGCCGACATATTGCGCTCGCGCAATGATGATAATAGGCCTACCACCGCCGTTTCTAAGTCGGATAAATTAGTTCACAACGCCACCGCTACCCTTAATTTTGTTGCACTATCAAAGGTACAGTTTCCCTTCTCTAAGTGGTAGTGTATAGGTGTTCTGTGCACACAGCGAGCGAAGGTCAAGAAGCTACCGGTGCCAAGAGATGGTCGCTTCCTGCAAATAAGAGTATCACGGGCAAATCGGGAGTTGGCAAGCAGGCACTTCTGCACTTCGTTGGTCGCATGCACGAAATCTTACCTTTTCAGCAATAGCACGAAATCCAAAAGCGTTCTTCATGTAGTTCCCAGCGTAAACTACGTTGCATGCTTCATCAGAAACACTCAGTTTGCTGCGTGCACAAGCTTCAACGAAAGACGTTGACAGAGGACATACACTCCACCGCACCGAAGTTGTTTTGTACTTGCCGACGCACCGCAGATTGCAGTGACACGTACACGATTACAGTGATCACAGTGATACGTACTATATCTACTGTAAGCGCGATTGAAACCGTGCGAGCCATATAAGTACACATCCTGGACAAAGCAAGTGAATAGTAAGACAATCCACCACCGTCAGCCTGCAGCAAACACGCACACGACATGTTACCACCCAATTCTAAGTCTGCCTGTTGGCGACGGCGATGCGCAGTTGCCCCGAGCCCTCAAAACCAAAACCGAAATTTTTAGCACTACGTTTTATGATATAATTTCCAAGCTATGTCAAGCCACCAAAATACAGTGTAATATTTTATGCTTGACAACATATTTATTTGATAGCAGAGCTTGAAAGTCTTTTTTTTTCACTGACGTGTGCAGGTGGCAAATGAGTAGGCTTCGTGATGAACATTTTTTTCCCCGAGTGAGGTTTCATTGCGGCGTCGTTTCGACAATTCGGAGTCCAAATTTGTTACTTGTGCAAACGTAGATATAAAAAAAGTTTCACGAAGGGCGGCGGGGAGGTTGTTGCGATTTGACACATCTCCACCCTTAATTTATGTTGTTTGAGAAGTTTTTTTTCTGATTCAAAGTGGGCCAAATCTAGAACCGAAACAAGCTCAACTAACGCTGCCTTGGTATATACATGCTATGAACGTTCTTCTAGAACAGTAATAATTATAAATATTGTTTTAATATTATTGTTTTTAAAGGAAAGATGAAAGTATGCATGAGCCAATTGAGTGTCATTTGAGCTAATTTCGGGTCAAAATTTGGCCCCATTTCTAAAAAAGAAAGATCCCGATTTGGATCCGCACGTATGCAGACACAGGAAAACTGTATTGTACCGAAGCATAGTGGCACCAGCTGTTGTGTTTTGGGTTTTCAGTTTCGGTTTCGGATTGACATTAGAGGATGCCAGGGAACGCCGCTCTGGCACCTAGGATTTCAAGGCGGCTGTAAAATAAATCAGGTGTGTTAGGTAGCCGTGGAGTGTGGTTGTTGTGCTTTCTTTCGGCGCTACGCGCCAACCCGCGTGTTCGGGCTGGTCGGTGTCCCGCCGGCCGCGTACGTCTCCGTCGGCCGTCTTCTTCTTCTTCTGCTTCGTTGGGACCAGCCAGCCCCCGCCACAGCAATGGCGACGGGTACCTGTAAGAACCCGTTTCGTTCTCCGTGTTCGTGCTAACCCTAGACGCTCTTTGATCCCAGCAAGGTGGCTACTGCGTGCTGCGTCGCTTCATTTCTTCATTCAGCTACACCGCCTCTGCCTTCGTCTTCAAACAGTGTACTGGCGTCATTTTCTTCTCGTCTGCACCTCTCCATTCTTCTTGCTTGAAATGGCGTCTCCAATTCCACCTCCCCTATTTCTTCATTCGCCCGGAGATCCGCCACTTCCGTGGGTGGACTGGAAATGGTGTTTCAGGCCTACGCAGACGCGGTCGAGGAGGACGCCAGCAAGCCCGAGCGTCGCAAGGCCCTGCTGCTCAACGCATTGGGCCCTGCCGGGTTAAAGCTCTTCTATACTTTGGAAGCAACCAACGCGTCACCGACGCCAGCGTCGGGCGATGCCTTCAAGAATGCTGTTGCTCTTTTCGATGAGCATTTTAAAGATGTCTCGTGTGATTATCTCGCACGCATAAAATTCCAAGAAAGGCAACAATTGCCTGGTGAGCCAGTCGCCGAGTTCATTACTTCTCTTTGAACGCTCGCCGCGTCGTGCGGCTTCGGCGCGCTCGAGGACGATATGTCCGCCATCAGCTTTTCACTGGGGTAGCCTCGCAAAACGTCCGCTGCCGCATGCTTCAAAAGGGCTCCTCGATTTCATTATCTGA